>JAWRVF010000978.1:0-127876 GCA_036785485.1 Physcomitrellopsis africana | reverse complement strand
TCATATATCTACAAATCCCAATAAATTTTATTCAAAATACTGCTCTAATCACAAAGATATGCTCCCTCAAACTTCACTGATTTGGAGATAGACCCCTATCACTTTGAAAGAGCATAACATTTTATTTATAAGATTAATGAGTATCAAACTTACACTCATCTCTTCCTTAACTTACATAGATCATGTCTATCAAATTTCACACTCAAATTCGTCTCCTAAATTTCTTTATACCCAAAAAAACCCACACACATGCACTGCCCATACAAACCCTCAACCTTGCCTTCACTCTACTTCTCTTTTCATTCAAACTGGTTACAATTTTACTCATAACTCTTTGCTCAGAGGTCATATTGACTTGAGATTTTGACACAAAGTAGTTAACTCTATAAGGAACAAAAACCCAACAAATTTTGTTGCTAAAGTCCAAGTGGTTTCCAAGAACCAAGGCCCGAAATTTTATAACCCTCACTGCCTTAGTCTTAAACACCTACAACTTTCACGACTCATATCTCCCTTGATACTTAATCAAAAGACATGAGAATTGTCTCTATGAGTTTCTTATCTTATCTACTACAAATCTATAAAGACTCGCGCCTAAATTTCTCTCTAAGCTTCTTCTACACACAAAAACGTATACTGCCTATCAAAAAGAAATCCTATCTCTCCAAAAAAACTCTCCTCCTTCTTCTTCACGACCCTTCTCTTGTCCTCCCGGCCTGGTCTTCCTTCTTCCCTTGGTCAAAGAGACACCTCAGCCATGTCTTTCCACCTCTTCAATCCTTTCTTTTGGATTAATTTGAAGGAATCTCACTTTTTGAGGTAAATTTCTATTCTATCTTCTTACTACCATTTTTCTACCAACTTCTCTTCTAATTTCAGCCCACAACATTTAAGTTTAGATCTAAAATAGAAGAGAATAAAGGTAAAGTAGATCTAAGATAAAATAGAAAAAAAATCTTATAAGTAGAAAAAAACAATTAAGATTAGATTAGAGATAAAAGAGAAAGAACTACATCCTTCACTGCCAAGTCAAAGAAGCTTGTGTGGTTAAGTTCTTAACTACTTTGGAGTTGACGTGGGTTTGAATCCACTTGACTTCACTGTAGAATTCCTTGGCTTCATGACTTGGTACTGCTAGTGGGAATTTCAGCAGGAAATTAGTAGTTTGGCCTACCTATCATCCCTGAGCTTGTGATAAATATTATAACCTTCAAGATAATGTGGTTATAACCACAATCCTTTCTCTTTTTCATTGTCTCTTCTTCTAATCTTAATCTTTTTATTTTAACACATTCCTTTATATCTTTCACACTATGTTTTAATTTACAACGTGACAACGCTGCTTTGATTTTATAAGTGTCCATAGTAGACTTTTGGATTAGAAACTTGGTCAATAAGTTAGCCACATGTCGCACATGTTGGTAGCTTGAAGACCAAGCTAAATACGTGGCCAACATATAGGAAACTTGTCCTACAAGTTCGACACGTGTCTTGCAACTTGGACACGTGTCTTGTAAATTGGACACGTGTTGGAGGTCCTATAAAACATCGCCACTTAGCTCTTAGGTAGATAGTATAAATAGAGACAAGAGTGAAGCCTTCTTCACTCTTGTCAACTCCTTTCTTGTTTCCAGTCTAGTTCAAGGGTCTCTAGTTTTCTTGTCTTTTGGCATTAGCCATTCCAGTTTCTTTTTAATATATATACTTCTTTATATTTATTTCTTTGAGAGAGGTCTCACTTGTTTATTTGACTTCATCCAGTTATTGTCCTTGACACCTGGTTGTTGAAGACAAAAAAGAAATACACAACAACAAGATCCTAACAACTCTAATAGAATCTTAAACAACTTCTATTAAATCTTAACAATACTAATCAAACTTTGATCCAATCTTTAAGCAATTACAAAAGAAGAGTAAATGAATCATATATTAATTATAATAGAAAATAATATATAAAATACTAAATTTAGAAAATACTAAAAATAAAATCTTAAAATCCTAAGTCATATCTTATTCAAATCCTAGATCAAACCCCAGTCAAAATCTAAATCAAATTCTAAGTCAAACCCCGGTCAAAATCTAAGTCAAATCCTAAGTCAAACCCTGGCCAAATCCTAGTCAAAACCTAAGTCAAATCCTAAGTCAAACCCTGTTCAAATCCTAAGTCAAATCCTGGTCAAATCCTAGTCCAATCCTAAGTCAAATCCTAAATCAATCCCTGATCAAAACCTAAACCCTAAATCAAACCCTAATCAAATCTTAAACCAAATTCTAACCAATTCAAATGAACCCTACGAAAAATTAGAACCTCAATATTTGTTAATTAGACCATTGATCTTATTTAAAACTTTGTATACCTTTCAATCTCTTAGTCAACAACAAGCACTACAAATTTGAAGGAAATCAAACTTACCAAATGGAAGAAAAACTCCAAAAACTTCTCGGGTGTTGGTCGGCCTCCTTCTCCAACCTTGATGCTGATCTTCCAGTGCTAATTTCTCCCTTTTTCATTGTTCAATCAGTCTCAAATCACTCATATATATAGGAAAACAAGTCTATTATCCACACAAATAATTATTACTCTAATCCAACTAGCAGATTGCTCAAGATCTCAAAAATCCTAACTGACCCTCAAAACTTAATTTCCATGACCTTGACCCACTTAAATCTCAATTACGTACAACTAAACAATTAGATTCAGCTCAAATTTATAGCACATATTAACAACAATAGTATCCAAAAATCCACAAATTTCTAGCCATAGATTTGCTGCAAAACTTTTGAAATTGCTTAAAATATCAACCCTATTTTATTTCACAAAATCCCAAGTTGCCAAAAACAACCCTGACTTTGCAAAGCTATTACAAAGTCATTTTTTTTGCGAATCACTCAAAACCAACTTATATACGAAATCTTGCAAGTCCACTCCCTAATCCCAATCTTTGATCTGCAAAAGCCTCCCGGATACGCCATAGGCATGCGGTTTTGTGCCTCACGGTCTGATTTTGACCCCAGCTCATAATTGGTCCTTTCCGGGTATCTATTTCAAGATTTTTGTAATAAGTTTTTCTGAAACTTCTTCTTAACTCTTTCCTATATATGCCTATATCATTTTATTTTCCAATCTACTTTGTTTTGCCTTACTTATGGTCCTATAAAATAAATAGAAGCTCATTTGTAAAAAAGGCAACATTAAAATCCATTAGTTTTACTCCCTTTATATTATTATCTATTTTTTCTAAGATAATTTTCTACAAATTTTGAACTAAGATCTTCTATAATATACTATTTCCACACTCTTTCATCTACTAATCGCGTTACATCATGACAACGTTCATCCAATGCAATTCGTAAATACGGAACTTCCAATTCAATTGGTAATATTGTCTCTTGCCCGTACACCAATTAGAATAGAGTGGATCTCGTAGTCACTTTATACGCAATACGATATGCCCACAAGGCTACGAACAATTTTGTATCCTAGTCCGTTCCCACACCAGACACTGTTTTCATTAAAATTTTACACAAAATAACATTAGTCTTTACAGTTTGCCCATTGGCCCGAGGGTGATATGGGATTGTCTTCCGATGCTTGATCTCGTATTTATCTGTCAAAGCTGTAATTATAGAATTAATAAAATGGATTCCACAATTATTAACCAATTCTTTGGGACACCTAAATCAAGTGATAATGTTCTCATATAAAAACATGGCTACGGTATTGGCATTATCAATTTTTGTTGCCATCGCCTCCGTCCATTTTATCACGTAATCCGTCGCTACCAAAATATGTCTTTTTTGCCCATTACGCGATGCTGGTGCGATTGGTCCTACAAAATCAATATCTCATTTCTCAAACGGTACTTGTGCTAAAATTGGTACCAACGGCATGGCAGAAGTTCTTGTAGGTCTACCAATACGCTGACAAGGATCACAATGTTAGACGTATTGGTGTGCATCTGAGAACATTGTTGGCCACCAATATCCAGCCATTAAAGCTTTGCGGGAAGTGTTGTCACCAGCAAAATATCCTCCACAACTATCCAAATGACATCCTTCCAATATAGTACGTACTTCACTTTGAAAAATACAACGACGTAGAATTCCATCTCTCCCTTGCTTATACAAGGCGTCTCCAATCATCGTATATATAGCACTTTTCAAAATCAAGCATTTCTTAAGTTTTTCACTATATGTAGGTGGAAATGTCTGAAATGTTAGATACTAGATCAATTCACTATATTCTGAGGTGATCACGTCGACGGCAAATAATTCCGCATCAGAAAGTGCATCATTGATAGGTTTGTTACCAAATATATTGGACAATCGAGATAAATGATCTGCATTGGCATGTTTCTTTCCAAGTCAAAAATTAATAGTAAAATTAAATTTTTGAAGGAATAACATCCATCAAGCAATCCGTCCACTCAATTGAGGTTTATTAATCATATACTTACAAGCATCATGATCGACATGAAACACAAATGGATAACCAAGCAAATAATGCCAAAATTTTTGGATAGAATAGATCATGCCCAAGGCTTCCCGTTTAGTCGTAGTATAATTTTGTTTCGCAGCTACAATTTGTCGACTAGCATAATAGATGGGATGATCCAAATCATTTTCATCTTTTTGGCTTAATACGGATCCAATAGCAACATTCGAGGCATCAATATAAACATGAAAGGGTTTTGTCCAACAAGGTGCAACAAGTACTGGTGCTAACACTAATTTTTGTTTTAACTCCTCAAACGCAACTGTACATTCCTTAGTCTAAATTGGACTAGATCCATCCGGTGGCGATTTCTTTAAGAGATTTGTTAACGGTTGACATATTTCTGCAAATAAATGAATGAATCGCCTATAGTAGCTGACATGGCCTACGAAACCCTGAACACCAGACACTGTTATTGGCTTTGATAAAGCCAATATACAAGTAACTTTATCTAGGTCAGTAGCGATACCAGCCGCAGAAACGATGTGTTTCAAAAGCTTCCCTGATGGTGCACCAAATTGACATTTCTCAGAATTCAAAGATATCCTATATTTATCACATTGGTCCAAATAATTATCAAGACGTTCCAAATGATTTGCTGTTGTATTGAATGTGTAAAAATCATCTAAAAATATCTCCATTAATAATCGTAAATAGTCTTGAAAGGCTTACGTCATTATCCTTTGAAATGTGGTTGGGGCGTTACATAACCCTAATGGCATCACTTTATAAGGAAATGTGCCCCAATCTGTAGTAAAAGTAGTCTTCAACTAGTCCTCTTTTACAATTTTTATTTGATTATAACCCGAAAATCCGTCCAAAAAGAAATAACATTCATGCCCAGCTACTGCGTCCAGTATACTATCTGTAAAAGGTAAAAGAAAATAATCCTTCTTAATAGCCGCGTTTAATTTACGAAAGTCTTGACAGATATGAATTTTTCCATTTTTCTTTGGCACTATCACAATTGGTGAAACCCATTCACTATACAGGACTGGATATATGAAGCCCACGTCTAAAAATTTATCTACTTCTTCTTTGACCATGAGAAAATATTTTAAATTTAGACAGTGTTGTCTTTGATGAACTAGTGTAGCATCTTCCTCTAAGGTAATTTGATGCTCACAAACTTCGACAAAAATACCTTTTAAATTTGCATACGACCAAACAAAAGCAGATTTATGATTTAGAAAGAATTCTTTCCAATTTCTCAGTTCTGTACCCGTAATACCGGTGTATACTTTGATAATCTGGGATGTTTCATTGGAACCCAAGTTAATGATTTAGCACACAGGTTCCTCCTGAACCCCTAGATTGATTTGCCCCTTTTGCTCTGAATCAGTCATATGGTCCAGCAAATCGGACATACTTAATTCTGGTTCCAATGTACCGACTCTATGTATCGCATGATTATTCATCCAGTCCGCGATGATATCGTCAGAGTCCTCTGCACTTTCATTATACAAAAAATATTCCCCTGGCCCTCCATATTGGTATAACACGCCTTATTTCCACATGTGAATGGGGTTCTTATCAACTTGCATCGCATTATTAACTTCGTCATACTCTGCCTCAAATTGGCCCTCATCTTCAGATGTTGCTTCTGTGCCTCTAATTTGCGACTCCCCATGATATTGAACTAGGTACATCTGTAAAACAATCTTGTCATTATCCTCTCCAATAATTAACGTTCCACGGCCCCAATCGTTCCTAGCTTTGGCTTGATATAGCCACGGTCGATCCAATAATATTGGATATGATAAAATGGAACTCTGTGATCGAAAAACAATATAATCAATTTTATACGTAATTTTCACAATTACAGAATTAATATTGCGTAAGATATCCATTGGTTTAACCCTACTTTGATCTGCCATTCTTAGTACCAATGTCGTGGATACTAATTGTTTTAAATCCAACTCCTCCATTGTATCCGCATTCATTAAGTTCACACTAGAGCCACCATCCACTTGAACTCTAAGAATGAAAATACCATCAATTGATACATCAATAGTTGGTGCTCTCGGATCAGGATTCAAACTAACCTCATGAATTTCTTTATTACGAGCTCTACTCATATTAACGAGGAATTCAATGTA
This sequence comes from Physcomitrellopsis africana, assembly GCA_036785485.1. Taxonomy (NCBI): domain Eukaryota; kingdom Viridiplantae; phylum Streptophyta; class Bryopsida; order Funariales; family Funariaceae; genus Physcomitrellopsis; species Physcomitrellopsis africana. Next base: position 121,282 of record JAWRVF010000978.1, on the reverse strand, counting down.
GAACGGCATTCTGGTGCAACTGCTAATAATTGCTTCATAGTAATAGAAGATTTAATTTCATCCAAATCTTTCATAATATCATATGGTTTCATATTAGCAATGATTCCCAAGGCCCTTTTTTTTTTTATGGTTATTAATTTGTTTCCTTGAGATAATTTTTTTATGGAATTTGGAACTAGAACTGCTGCCTGAACTTTGTCGTAAATCTTTTCGATGAGAAGATCTTTTAATGGATAAGGTGACTCCTAAAACTTTAAAGATATTGGTACTGGTTTTGATTGCACCAATATCTTGGGGCTAAGGACATCCTCAAGTTGCATAGATGAATTGGATCCATTCATTGGTAATACCTTCGATACTGGTATTAGATTTGGAGTACCATTCAGTGGATTACATTGGTCCGCAATTGGTACTTCTAATTGTTGAATTGAATCTTTTCTCTTTTTCTAGGCCCGAGTAAGTATTGCATGGACGCATTCCATCCAGTTTACCGGAGAATCTTGTGAAACTTGAATATTGTCCTCCATCTTACTTTACAGTTGGATACGCTGATCTCGGTTATTAACATTAAACGGAGCGTTGCACTGCTGATAAGTATGTCCAGATTGCTTACTATTTCCACATACTGGAGCATAATCATCATTAGCTCTAGGATTGGGACATTCACTAGCATAGTGTCCTAGCTGCGTGCATTGATAGCATCGAAGTGATCTTCTTCCTCCTCCATCTGGAATATAAGGTGTCTCGACTGATATATATCGGCTAGGCTTGTTCTAGGTTTGATGGATAAAGGATTCTAGCCGACCAATTGGTATTGTAGGATCTGAAATTGGATTCTAAATAGGTGGATATTGGGATTGTCCTTGCTGATTTTGCACAAAACCTTGAGAATTGGAGTCACCTTCTTGGTTATACTCAGAATTTTAAAAATTATAAAAATTTCTATTTTGTTTTATAGGATGATTCCCGTTCCAATCAAACATATTTCCTATCTGAACTTGATTAACATCCCGCGAAGTCGGTTGAATCATGGTCTGATTTCCTAACTATTGTTGCCTTCTTAAATTCCAGCAATTGGTGGTTACATGCTTACCTCCACAAAATGTACAGTGCACAGTCATTTGGGGTGGTGAAGGGCACTCCGTTACTAAATGGCCCTGCCCCTTACAATTACTGCATCAAATATTGGGGCGCATATTAGTCGGTTTATGCCTCTTTTCCTTATCTTTTGCTAGGTTAACAACCAACTCGTCCATCTTCTTTGTCAAAGTTAATAACAAAGTCTCATTTGAATCCTTTGATACTAGTTCATTAGATAACTCCTTTATAGGTATTGGTTTTTGATATGGAGAATATGGAGAATACGGAATTACACTTGTTGGTGGTATAGCTTGCAATGGAACAGCATTCACTATCCTTTGCGGATTGACACTAAGATTTGCGCCGTAGTCAATTGTCCTTGGGTAATTATTCACTGTTTCATTTCAGGTTGGTATTTGATACCCTCCTTGAGATAGAACCATTGTGGCTCTTGTGGTTAAGAATTGGTCATAATGACATTCTTCTCATACCTTAGCTCGATCAAGTGAGGCAGCCACAGTCGCAAGTTGGGCCTCTTTTACAAACATCTTCAATTCTAATGGGTATAGTCCGTTAACCAATATAGACATAACAAACGAGTCCGGCATTTGGTTATTTGGCCATTTTCGAAGGATATCTACTACTCGGCCATAATATGACTGCACCGCTTCTCCCGGTACCATTTTGCTATTCATTAATCTTTCTCTAAGACGTTCTTCAAATCCTATTGGTCAAAAATGAGTCAAAAATGTATTTTTCAATGCCTCCCAATTAGGAAATTGTCCCATGGGTTGGCGATTATACCATTCAAATGCCGTATCTTTTAAGGTTGCTAGCAGCCATCTTAACCAAATATTTTCAGTTCTACCATTATTGGCTACACATGCGGTCAGGAATTGAGATAAGTGTTGTTCTGGGTTGGCTCCTGGTAGACCCCTTAAGGTAGATAATGGGACTACGTTAGTTGTGCGATCACCCATTGCACCCATTTGTACCGCAATTGGTACTACTGGATCCTCTGCCGCCATTGAAAGTGACAATGATCTACTTACTTTCTTATTAAAATAACTACTGCCTCCCTCAATTGTATTTTTTGGCCTCCGTAATTTGGTATTATTTTCTGCAAATAATTTTATCGGTTGAAGTTGAGGTGAAAATGATGGATTTTGAAATACACTATATTGGCCATTATTGACAAGCGATACATTCTCTACTAAAGAACTAGCCTTGCTAGAATTGGTTGTATTTACTATTGGGAAAGTACCCAATGGAGTACCCAATTCTTCTGTGCTCCATTCTCTTGTCGTTAATGGGCTCAAGAGATACACTGGGCTACTCGCGGAGTTATCCGCAAGTGCTTTTGGCAATTTCTTTAACGGTATATATGTCTGAAATATTAAAGATCTTTCATGTTCTTGGTATGCTCGGATATGCCGATAAGCATGCAACCATGGTTTAATCCAACTCTGTCGACGCTTCTTTTTTAGCTTCCATTCTTGCTCGTCCTGCAATAAATTTTTTACTTGTGCTCTTTCTTGTCTTCTTTTTGATTGACGTATTTTTCTCTAAGCAATGTTCTCATTCTTATTAACCATAATCTTTCATCATTTATTATTGACATTGCTTTCTAGCACTAATTTAATTATTCATTCGGCAGTTAATTCCTAACACTCAATACTATTGTCAATCCCTGGCAGTGGCGCCAAAATGTTGTTCTCGTTTGTCTCACTTACTCTATCAATATTGCCCAGAGTAAATCTGTAAAGGGGGATTCGAACACAGGAAGAGACTATCCGCATTGAATTAAATTGTTAAGGTCACATAATTAACTACCTACTGAACATTAGAGTCCCATGCACACGTACACGCCTTTTTCTAAAATACTGCCGTCCATTCTACTGGTTCTATTCTTCCGCAACAAAAGATACTTCGTGATACAACCCTCCACCAATACTCCTATTGTAATCTTCTGTCTTCTTCCGAATTTATAACAACAATTGGCAATGTTACACCATTTCTACAGACTGCATACACCCGCTTCTTCTCCAATCACTAGAAATAATTCCTCACCTATAACGTCTCTTGAAACAAATTATTATTCTAATATTCTTCACCGCTCAATTGTCACAGTGAATACGGCATGACACTCACATCTACAACCAAACTTTATTGATATAGCCCGTTTTCAACCTCCAATTCATCGCAAAGAACTTCACGTAACAAACAATCATAATTTCTTACTCATCCACATATATATAAATTTTCCATTTTATTACTGTATTTTATCATTCACATGGTATAACCCTTCGGAATAGAATTCGGATCCTCTGCTACAATCTGACAAAAGAAAAGAGAGAGAGGTAGCACCAAGCTTATCCCGGCTTAGGACTATCACAGTCTGGCCTCGACTCCCCCGTATCGAATCGTTTTATACTTGCCCCGTCTATGTTAATTGCTTCACAACCGATGATAACTACTTTTATTAACTTTCTTATCGATTCTGCCTTCTAAACTGGCCATTCATCGGCTTCCTGCCTATTCTTAATCTTACAAACTATGTATTATAATTTCTAAAATTCCTACCCATTCTACAGTCTACCACTACAAAAATTGAGTCTTTTCCATTTGAAATCGGAAGGTCTATAATAAAATTTATGGATAATAATTACCATGGGCCCTTAAGAACTCAAAGTAGTTGGAGAAGTCCATATGATTGGTGTCTTGGGATCTTTGCTTGGATACAAATTTCACATGATTGGATGAATTCTTTCACCAATTTCAATATTTGAAGCCACCAATAATCTCTCGATATTAATTTCAAGGTCTTATTGAAGTCAAAATGTCCAACTGTTGGAAGGTCATGTCATGCTTGAAGAATTTGAAGTCTTGTAGGGCCTCGAGGAACATTTAAGAGATCCTTGAAATATAATAATCCATCTTTGAACTTGAAATTATTATTTTCTTCCACATGTATATTTTTTAAACATTGCTAAATATTCTCTACAAATGGATCTATCTTCATTGCTCTTTGGATTTTTGTCTTGAGGATTATATCTGTGTAAGTAGATATTATTTATGTCTTCAATTGTAAGTTGGACAGCTTCAACATGATTGATTTTTGTTAATCCAATACAATGAGTCTTATTCTTAGCACAAGATATGATCGTCGAGAAAAGACATCTGATTTTCTTTGAAGTTTTTTCAGATAATATATAATCACAAAATTAAACCAAGATAATGATATGTTCTATTGTACTTGTGAGTAATTCAAAATTCAAGTACTCATAAAATACTCTAAGTTTTTGAGGTCAATATATACCATAATCTTGTGTTGAGCCCCCTCTAGCATATGGTGCTACTCTTCAAAAGTATCAATAATTGCTAATAGTTCTTTGTCGTGGATCTCATAATTGATCTCTGTAGCTGAAAATTTTTGAGAGCAAAATGCTACTAGATGTATTGACCATTATGACCAGTTTGAGAGAATACAAATCTAAGTGCAAAATTTGAGGCATCCATTTCCAAAATAAATAGTTTTGTTAGATTTGTATAGACAAGTATAGGGGCTAAAGTGAAGGATTCTTTTAGCTTCTTGAATGCTTCTTTAGCCTTGTCATCCCAAATAAATTTTTCTTTGCTTGTAAGTCATATTAATAAAGCTACAATCTTAGAATAATCATCGATGAAGATTCTATAAAAATTTACAAATTCCAAGAGATATTATACATCTCTAATTCATAACGGTGTCATATTACGTATTATCTTGTTTGGAAATGTGCCGGACACTTGGCTATGGAGGGTGAAATTATGGTTTACAAATATTTAAAAAACCTTAATAGGTTTTATTTATATAAGAATAATACGATTTGAATTTTAATATAAGAATATTTAAGTCAATAAAAAGTCTTTAAAATACTCTTCTTGATAACTTCAACTATATACAAAATCCAATTGCTTTATTACCTTCATAATTAAGCAACTATGATTTTTCTTTGCAAGTCCTAATCTTAATCAATAAACTTCAATAAGCTATAACTTTTAATCTAATAATTAAATTGATGTGAAATTTTGCATACAAATGCCAAAATAAGTCTTCTATATGTTAAAAAAATTTCAATCTAATCCAACTTACAAATTATAGAAAATCAACCAAAAACCGCAGTGATGTCACTTAGTCGCCAACCTAAAAGTTGATATAGATATCCCAACAGCAATTTTTGCTTCTCCAACTATTAAATTTAGCTAAAAATTAGTTTATAACTTGATCTTCAAGCCTTCTAATACTATGCCAAATTTTACTTTGATTTAACTAATAGATCTTTAGATATTGTAGAAATCCTAAACAATCCTAAACTGCCAATGTCTGATACTTCCTCGTACTAAAGATTAAATAAATCTCAATTACACTATTAGATTGTCAAAAAATTTCATTCAATCTTAGCACATTCAATCACCTACACACTATCAAATTTTTAACCATAGATATTATACCAATTGCACAAAATAGCCAAGAGTGCTAGCCCTAACTTTATTCTATAAAAACCTAATCTCCAATACAAACCTTGATTTTTAACTTAATAATAACTAATTTTATCTATTAGCTATTAAGATAAGAAAATAATCTAAGAGGCTTTCATAAAATCTTTTTTAAGTATCTTGAATTCCTATTGAACTAAGATAATTGAATATTAAGTAGAAATCATTCTTATGTATGTTTCTCATTACATAAACATGTTACAACATGAAAATAGTTTTTTCTACTTTGTAATAGTTTGTATCTTCTTTGAATCTATAAAAATCCTATTTTTAGAAGTAATATATTCCAAAAACTTGACTAATGGTTAATGAAAAGAATACTTTTTCAATTTGGCATACAATCTACTTTCTTATAATTTCTCCAATATCATACATATATAATGTTCATGTTCTTATTTGTTCTTAGAGAAGATCAAGATATCATCCAAATCAATGACTACAAAGTCATCTAAGTATTCCCAATGTCGTGGTAGAGAGAATTTGCATCAAGAAAGCACTGAGCTTTTGGTTACGACTAATTACTTAACCAAGATCTAAATATAATAAAATCCCCAAAATTTATATAAAAGACATCTTCATAGGGCTATTACATCCAATATATAAGCCTTATTTCCTCAAATCACTCAAAACATAACAAATGCTCTAAAATCCTCATTCCTCTGTTGGAAGGGAATTTTTTTTAAACTTCAATAATCTATAACTTTTAATCCAAATGTCCATATCTACTCCAACTTTACATGAAGTACTAATATAGTCTTTAAAACTACCACCACAAATTTCAACTATTGATTCTTTACCAATCTTTAGATATCTCCAAAATCCTAGTAGTAGCTTCAAATCCTTATTTATAAACATCTGTGTATTAAATTCTTCATATCTGACAATCTAAATATTCAAATGCTATGAAAATTTGATTTATAGATTTTTAGCATAATAATATACCTTTTTAGAAAGTTTTATACAAAAATTCGTCTAGAAACTCAAAATATGATAAAATCCATCACTATGAACAAAACGGCCTACTTACTGCCTTAGAATTCAATCTACTGTCTTTGACTCCCAATATCTCCTTCTTTAGAATTCAAAATATAATAATTCTTTCTCATTAGATGTAGATCTTAAAACCCCGTCTTCAACCACACCTCTTGATCTCCAAAAGCTTCCGTATAAGTCCTCCAATTCTCAAAAGTATGATAGTAGATACAATTTGCACACCTTAACTTCAAGTGCCTACTTCTCTCTCATAAATAATTCCAAATTTTTCAATTTTTACACCAAAATTGTAGTCCAAAAAATAAGCTTTCTAATCCTAGTCTCTAATTTTTGAATGGCTTCCTTAAAGTTACCAAAAATCCTTATTCTTGCTGCCGACAGCCTCCTCAAAGCCTATTGGGCATGACCATTGACCAATAGGAATGATGAACTTCATCCCTTGTCTTTATTCATCCTCACTTTGTCTTCATCCTTCCAAATAGGTCTCTTAGTAGTTTAATTCTTCTTCTTTGGATCCCAATTGCCTCTCAAGACTTTATATTAAATATTTAGGTTCTATATAATTTAAAAGCCATAACCAAATTAAATAAAATCTAAAATAAATTTTCTTATACCAACCTCTTTTAATTTACCTTACTAATCATTCTAATACATATCTAAACCTATAAATATATTATGTATTTTGAATGGATTTTACATATTGTAAGCAATTATAATATGACATTCTAAGATACCATTAATCATATATTAAAAGATTACAGGTGCATTTGTAAATCCAAAGGGTATAACATTGTACTTAAAATGTCCATATCTTGTGTCAAGGATACAAGATAGCGGGTTAGCAAAGAAACAATAAAAAGATTACAAAACTAAAATAATTTCAAGAACAAAGAAATAGATGGATAAGAACAAAGAACTAGATCATTGACAAGAAGAAGAACAAGAACAAGAAACTAGATTGATATCAAAAAACAAAGCAATACTTTGGATTGCTCCAAGACTTGTATTGGCAAGATTGAGGTACACCTCAATCTTGCCTCTTATTTATATTATAAGGCCTATGTCCTATTGAACCTTCTAAAAATATATTAGAAGATTTTAAAAGACTAAAAAAGATTTTAAAAGATTAAGGCAAGTTCAAAAAGAATAAAAAAGATTCTAAAAGATTTTAAAAATTTACAAGAGGTTCTAGAAGATTGAAGAAGGTTCTAAAAGATTATAGAAGATTTTAAAAGATTCTAAAAAACTATGAAAGATTTTAAAAGACTACAAAAGATTCTAAAGAACTACGGAAAGTTCTAGAATGAGGTGACTTAAAGTATGTCTATGACATCTTGTACAAAATTTTGTCTTCCATTGATTTCCTTCTTTAATTTTGACTAAGTTGTAGGTGCCTCTCAAATCAATCTTTGTAAAGATCTTTGTTTGTCTAATAATCCTAAGATTAATAATAATGGATAGTGATTTTTTATAATTACTTTATTTAGACCTTGATAGTCAACACACATACATAAAAAAAACCATCTTCTTTCTTCACAAACAAGATAAGAGCTCCTCCAGGTGATTTTGAATGTCTAATAAAATTCTTAGCTAGATTTTCATCAATATATTCTCGTAAGGCTATAAGCTTTGTTTATGAGAGATTATAAATTGGACCAAACAGAAATTGAGCTCCATCTTATAATTTGATTGCACAATCATAAGGACAGTGTTTTGGTAACATTACTACTTTCTTTATTTTAAATACGTCTTCAAAGTCACAGTATTGACTAGAAATATCTTGCTTCAATTGATTTGTTAGATCTTTCATTGGAATAGCATATAATGCAAATGCAACCTCTTTTTTTTGTTATTTGCATAAATGTTTTAGCTCCAAGAAATGAAGTAGCACCTTATTTCTTCTTTTGATGTTTGGATCTTGTGGAAATCTTTTACAAACTGCAATCAATATTAGGATTATGTAACTTAAATCAAAGGAGTCCAATAACAATAGGATTTGTTAGACATCAAATGATGTTAAAGACAATACGTGATACTTGATCTCTTAATATATTTTTTCTAATGGTTGGATTTCTTGAATAACATCTCTTGATGTAAGATTTCGTCCATCAATGACTTTAACGGGTGTAAGATGGATCTTCTTTACAAGTATTAAGTTGTACTTAGTTGCAAAATTCTTATCCATAAAGCATGCTGAGGCTCTAGTATCTAAAAAGATTTTAGCAAAAATTTCTTGTTTTAAAGTTTTTGTATATACAGTAAGTATAAAACAGGATGTTGGATCCAAAGATAGGAAGAGATCTTTTTCTAGTACTTTAGATTTGGGGATGTCCAATTACAAGGTCTCTTTTGTGATTGGACATCTTTATTTTTTGACCTCTCTAATTAAGATGTTATATCTTATGCCTTGAATTTTCTAGACTTATTTGGATAGTTTGCTGCCTTGTCATTAGATCTTCTATAATATAGATATAAATTCTCTTATCGATATTTAGTCTTTTGTACTAGTGTTAATAGCTTGAATTGAATTGCATCAATCTATATGGATTTAAGATCTGTTAATGGCTTCTCTAATACTCTTGAAGATGTAGTAGACATACCTTGATAGGTATTACTGAAAATTAATTATCTTCCCTATTATAATTCAAATAGGCAATTGTCACAAGTAACAGCTTGAGATATGAGTTCTTTTAAACTTTCAACTCTTCACATGATAATTAATAAATTCTTCACATTGTCCTTTAGGCCATAATGGAATCAAGTCATAAAAGCCTTATCATTCCAATCAAGATCACAAATAAATTATTGAAATTTTATGACATAAATTGGAGCTAACGTTGTTCTTATTGTAGGTTTTGAATCTTCTTTTCTACCACCTTCTTCTAATCATTATTTCCAAATATAATAATAAATCTTTCCAAAAAAACTTTCAAATTGTATAAAATTAGAGAATTTTTTTCTAACAGTGGAATAAACCATGATCAAATATTTCTTGATAAAAAGATGTCTACAAAAGCAACTTGAATAAATCCATCCAAATAACGAGAAGCATATAGTCATAAGTAAAGTTGTGCTTATTGCACAAATCTCAAAAGTTGGATCTTGTTCCATCAAATTTATCAAGCATGCTAGCCTTTAGTCCTTTCATGACAATCTTTGGATCTTTTAGAGAGGTTCATACATAGCTTGTCTTTTGTCTTCTTCCCTCAATTGTATAATCTCTTATTATAAACTATAAATCTCTCGTTTAGTTTTTTTGGATATTTATTTTATTTATGATTTTTTTTTTTTGGATTGTAAAGAAATGTTATTTCTTCTTGTATAATATCCAAAAGAGGTCAAAGATCTATAAGAGTCACCACTCTATTCTTTATTTGTGAGGAGGCATCTCTTATGACTTGATCTACTTCCATATTGACAAAGAAAAAATCAACAGGCCGTTAATATAGTATTTTTTATACTTCAAAATAATATTTTTAAATAATATTAATTTAGAAGAAGATAATCCATAACCTCTAAAATGCAATGATATATCCTAAAAAAAAGATAATCTGCTAAAGACATATACTCCAAAGGTTTATAAAATCTTTTAAAACATTTTAGAAGCTTCCTAATTAGTGAAAGTTGCTTGAAAAGTTTCCCACTTAGTAGAAGGAGCTCAAGAAGCTTCCCAGTTAGTAGAAGGAACTCAAGTGGCTTCTCAATTAGTGGAAGGAGCTTAAAAAGCTTCCTAGTTGGTAGAAGCTGCTTGACAAGCTTCTTAGTTTGATGGGAGCCACTTAAAAAGTGTCCTAGACATAAATATATATTATCAAGGATTCAAATTAAGATAGATGCATAAGTTAGTAAAAACTATTTCAAAAAAAAATAACAAGGTAGAAATAAAGAAGTATATATATTCAAGAAGAAATTAAAATGATTATTGCCAAAGACTAAAAAATACATGAGACTCTTGAACTAGACTAAAAGCAAGAAAGAAGTTGACAAGAGTGAAAAAGGCTTCACTCTTGTCTCTATATATACTAATTATCTAAGAACTATATGGCGGTGTTCTATAGGACCTCCAACACGTGTCTAATTTGTAAGACAAATGTCAAACTTGTAAGACAAGTTTCTTACATATTTGCCACGAACTTAACTTATTCTACAAGCTACCAGTATCTGCGACACATGGCTAGCTTGTTTCACAAGCTACCAACATGTGCGACACGTGTCTAGCTTGTTGACCAAGTTTCTAATCTATCAATCACCTATAAACATGTATAAAGGTGATTCCATATTTATAAAGCTTCTAAGAAGCTTTTCTATCAAATTAATTTTTTTTTACCTACTTCTATCAATTTATATTAACTAGATAATTATTGGAATAAATCTTTTGTTTGTGACATTATCTCCCCTTTTAAGAATGAGTTCCACAAGGAGCGGTGATTATATGTTGAGGAAGTCCAAAATACGTCAAATTTTGCTTATCACATACTTTGATCTTTGTTCTCTTTGAAGGTAGTTGATAGGTCTTTTCAGCCATGGATAGTATCTCATACTAAGACAAGAGGATTACCTTGTTATTTGATCATTGTTGAGGCCTTTATAACTTTCTTCAAAAAAAATATTTGAAACACCATTAGGAGTAGTTCCTACCTCTAAAAGTATCACCAAACATTGAGAGTCTCTTCCAAGGTCATCATACCAAACATGTTATATTTCACCATCAATCTGAGGAAGAACATGTCATTCTTGAGGATCTTCATCTCTATTCTGTTGTCTTGAAGATTGTGATAGTCGTAATGTCTTGTCTGATAAGTCAACAAACAATGGTTCTTGAGCTGAATTTGCTAGTTGTTAATCCTCCATCTCTTTAGTATAAAAAAATTCAAGGAAATAATAAATATTGATATAAGATAGAATAAAACCTCTATAGAACATGCTTTGCTTTATAGAAAAGATTTTCTTGATTTTTTATCTTGATTTTGACACATGTTGTCAATGAAACGCATTGAATTTTGTTGATGTATTTGTTAGATTCCTAGATGGCTCCTATGTGCATTCACTAATATCATATCCGCGCCAATGTATAAGATATTTCAACTGATTTTGGCGCTACATTGAATCTAAAATCTCTTCTATCTCAAATTCTTTATTGTTGTCTACTTCTATAGGAAGCAATGGTATTTGTCTTCTTTCTTGTATATCCACTATCTTGTATGACTCGAGTAGTGACATGTGGAATACAAGATGGATCTTCATAGATTTTGGTAGGCATAATCAATAAGCAACTGGATTGATTTGTCGACAAATTGATAAAGGTCCAAGTCTATGATAATCTAGCTTGTCACAAGGACAAATAGTCTTGACATTACAACAAAGTAAGCATACTTTATCGCCCATGTGGAATTGAGGTTGTTCCTTGCAATAGATATTTGCATTAATTTTTTGTCGTTCTTGAACTTTTTTTAATTGTGTTGTCATTGTTGCATGTAGCTTTAACAATCAATTCACCAAATCTTCTGCCGTAGGATTATCACCTTTTGAAAAGTCAAAAATATCAAATCATTTACTATAACCATAATTTGTAAAGAATAGAGTTTGTTGAATAGATGAATGTGTCGAATTATTATAAGCAAACTTTGCCAATGGCAAAAGAGTTGTCCAGTCATCTTGATAATAATTGATGGTACATCTTAAATATTATTCCAAAACTTGATTTATTTGTTTTATTTGTCCATCAGTTTGAAGGTGGAAAATTGAAGATTATTTTATATCCACCTTCAATATTTTAAAAAGGATCCTCCAAAATTTTAATACAAATTGTATTCTTTTATTTGATATAATATCCCTTGGTAATCTAGAATAGCAATAGATATTAACATGGAAGAGTTTAATTATTTTTTCATATATAATAGATTTTGTACATGATATAAAATATACCATCTTAATAAAACAATCTACAATCACGAATATAGAGTCATATAAACTTGACTTTGAAAGATCCATGATAAAATCTATAGAAACAGAAGATCAAAGTTATTCTGATATAGGTAATGGTTGAAGAAGTCCGTAAGGTTGGTGACAAGGAGTTTTTGATCTTGAACAAACATTACACGACTATACAAACTCTTTAACAGCCTTTCACATTTGAGGCCACAAAAAATCTCTTGATATTAGTTCCAAAGTCTTATTATATCCAAAATATCCTATCGTAGGGAGGTTGTAACAAGCTTCTAGAGTACATAATCGTACTGAGCCTTTTGGAATATGTAGGTGGCCTTTGAAATAGAATAGATTATTTTTGAACTCAAACTTAGAAGTATCATGAGACTAAGATGAATTATTCTTAATCTCATAAACAAGCAGGTCTGAAGACATATTTGACTAGATTTTTTTAATAAAAGTTAAATCAACAGTCAATATTGATTTCATTGCTCAAAGATGAAATTGCTCTAGCTTCAAGAGGATTGTTCTTTATTGATCAAAAGTTGAATCTCCAGCTTTTCGTATAAGATAAGAACATCTAGAAAAGGCATGAGATAGACCTTGTTTTTTTCTTGGCCGATAGGTGATAATAAACTCGAATCTTGATAAAGACATATTCCAACAAGCTTGACAATAATTCAATACATGTATTAACATGAAATACTCGAGGTTCTTGTGATCCGTATACACAGTGACTAGACTAGAAGCACCTTTGAGATAGTTGTCAGGGATACAAGATAGCAAGTTAACAAAGAACTAAGGAGAAGAAATCAGAACCAGAATAACTTCAAGAACAAAGAACTTAATAGACAAGAACAAGAATTAGATCAAGAATAAGAAACAAAATAACTTTAAGAATAAAAAATCGGATAGACAAGAATAAAAACTAGATCAAGAATAAGAAACTGGATTAATATCAAGAACAAGGCAATACTCTGGATTATTCCAAGACTTGTATTGGCAAGACTAAGGTGCTCCTCAGTCTTGCCTCTTATTTATACTATGAGGCCTTATGTCCTATTGGACTTTTTAAGAGTATCTTAGAATATCCTAGAAGCTTGAGGAAGATTTTGGAAGATTCTAAAAAGTCTACGGAAGGTCTTAGAAGGTTGAAGAAGATTTTAGAGGGTCCTAAGAGTATCTTAGAATATTCTAGAAGTTTGAAGAAGATTTTGGAAGACTCTAAAAAGTCTACGGGATGTCTTGGAAGATTGAGGAAGAATCTAGAAGATTCTAGAAGATACTAAAAGATTCTAAAAAGCTATAGAAGATTTTAGAAGGCTACAAAAAGTTCTAATAATGGCTTAAAGTATGTTTGTGACATCATCTTCCCTTCTAGCGACGAATTTCACGAAGAGCCAAAGCAATTTGATAATCAAATCATATGCATAAAAATTCTAGAATTTGTCAGAGAAGAAAAGTAATATATTCCATCTTTTGTTCATTGGTTATTGGTTCAACGGGACCCTTGAGATGGAGTCCATGACCTCCAGATATAACCTTTGTTAGACCAACATCCCATCTAAGAATTTGTTCTTTGTTGTGATCTTCAAAACATCCTCCGAACATAATTTCTGGTCCACCTGGAATCACTCTTCTAACTTCGAGGAATATCATCAAAGCTCGGGCATTTGAATCAAGATTTTTGTGATGAGGCCATATCTCTAAAGACTCCAAGAGTGGCCTTACTTGACGTTAGGATACTCCTTCTTCATCTTGCCTATATTCTTCAAACCTAACAGATTGTGAAAGTTACAATGATTTCCCAGCCGCTTGTATGCCAAAAGAATCTTTTGACTCTTGTTCCTATAATTTCCTTAAAACGCAAAGATTTGACATGATAACTAATAAGCTTCTAGGAAGATCTATTCTATCCTAAAAAAATACAAGTGTAGGTCTTGGCGTAGCTCTATCTTTTTTATATTGATCTTTTATTGTTGAAAGAAAGCGTCATTTAGAAGCCAAGAGATGTTATTATCCACGAAATCTTTAATAACCATTGAATCTAGATTTTTTAGGATATTGTTGATGGAACTGGCAAACCTTCTTAGGTACATTCTTAAGATTATTTGAGGGTTTCTCTATTCTTTCGCTAACTCCATAACCCTTCTAATGGATGAAGTATTCCAATCGCCCATGTCTTATGTGTGAATCTAATATTTCATCCACCTCGTATTCAATCTCTTAATTGATTTCAAGTGGAGCTAGTGGTGGAATAGTTCTTCCACCAATATTTGATTTATAATAGGTTTTTAAAAGCGAGACGTGAAAGACTAGATGAATGTGCATGCTACTTGGTAGTTCGAGATGAAAACTTACTCAATTTATTTAGTGTAGAATTGTAAAAGGTTCAAGTCTTTGATAGTCTAATTTTTGTGATGCTCGATTTGTTTGTATATTTTATCAAAGTAACCAGACACAATCTCCTATTTTGAAATTTGAATGGTTCTTGCACTAAATGTCTGCATAGTCTTTATATCGATCTTGGGCTATTTATAATTAGAATTTTAAATCTTCATAGATGGTTTTTAAATAAGTTATTTGATTCTGTGTAGAAAGGCTTTCTACATCTTCAATTTGGAATGGATCTTCTCTAAGAAGGTATCCATAGCTTGAGAAGAATGGAGTTTGCTTTGTTGAAGAATGTTTGGAATTATTGTATGCAACCTCAGCCAATGATAGAAAGTCCGTCCAATCATCTTGTTGGTAATTTATACTGCAACAAAGATATTGTTCCAAGATCTGATTCACTTGTTCTGTTTGACCGTCAGTTTGAGGATGATAAGCGGATGAGAGGTTGATCTTGACCTTTAAAAGCTAAAATATTCCTCTCCAAAAGTTTGATACAAATTGTGGTCCTCGATCTAAAATAATATCAATTGAAAGGCCATGTATTTAGTAAATATTATCAATAAAAAGCTTGGTTGTTTCCTCCCCGGAAATAATCTTGTTGCACGGAATAAAGTGTGCCATTTTAATAAGATAATCTACCACCACAAAAATTGAATCTTTTCCATTCGAAATTAGGAGGTCTGTAATGAAGTCCATATGTAACGATTGCCATGGCCTCTTAGGAACTAGAAGGGGTTGCACAAGTCTATATGATTGGTGTCTTGGAATCTTCGTTTGCGCACAAATTTGACATGATTGGATGAACTCTTTCAACAATTTCTACATTTGAGGCCACCAATAGTCTCTTGATATCAATTCCAAGATCTTATTGGAGCCAAAGTGTTTAACTGCTGGAAGGTCATGTCGAGCTTGAAGGATTTGAAGTCTTGTAGGTCGTGGAGGAACATATAGGAGATTCTTGAAATATAACAATCTATCTTTAAATTTGAAATTATTGTTTTTTTTGACATGAGCATTTTTTAAAATGTTCTTGGATGTTCTTTATAAATAGATCTGTCTTCATTGCTTTCTGGATTTCCATCTTGAAAGTTGTATCTATATAGGTAGATATCGTTGATGTCTTTGACTGCAAATTGGACGGCTTCAACATGATTGATTTTTGTTGATCCAATACAATGTCTCATATTCTTGGTGTAAGATATGATCGTCGAGAAAGGGCATCTGATTTTCTTTGAAGTTTTCCTAGACAATATGTAATTACAAAATCAAATCGAGATAATGACATGCTCCATTGTGCTTGTCAATGATTTAGAACTCGAGCACTCATAAAATATTCTAAGTTTTTGTGGTCGGTATATATCATGATTTTATATTGAGCTCCTTCCAACAAATGGCGCCATTCTTCAAAAGCATCAACAATTGCCAATAATTCTTTGTCATAGATCTTATAATTAATCTCTGCAGCTGAAATTTTTTGAGAGCAGAATGCTACTGGATGTAGTTGACCATCATCACCAGTTTGAGAGAATATAGATTCCAATGCAAAATCTGAGGCATCCGTTTCTAGAATAAATGGTTTTGTTGGATCTACGTGGACAAGTATAGGAGCAGAGGTGAAAGATTCTTTTAGCTTCTTAAATGCTTCTTCAGCCTTATCATCCCAAATAAATTTGTCTTTGCCTGTAAGTCGCGTTAATGGAGTTGTAATCTTGGAATAATCTTTGATTAAGATTTTGTAGAAATTTGCAAATTCCAAGAAATATTGTACATCTCTAATTGATGACGATTGTTTCCACTCCATAACAGTTTGTATCTTCTTTGGATCCATAGAAATCCCATTTTTTGAAGCAATATATCTCAAAAATTCCACTGATGGTTGGTGGAAAGTACATTTTTCTAATTTGGCATATAATCCACTTTCTTGTAGTTTTTTTAATATCTTTTGTACATGATATTCATGCTCTTTTTCATTCTTAGAAAAGATCAAGATATTGTCCAAGTAGATGACTACAAAGTCATCTAAATATTTTTGTAAGATATCATTCATCATATGTTGGAAGACTGCAGGTGCATTTGTAAGTCCAAAAGGCATAACATTGTACTCAAAATGTCCATACCTTGTAAGGAATGTTGTCTTCTATTGATCTCCTTCTTTAATCGTGACTAGGTAGTATGCGCCTCTCAAATCAATCTTTGTAAAAATCTTTGTTTGTCCTAATTGTTCCAATAATCCTGAGATTAATGATAATGGATAGCGATTTTTTATAATTACCTTGTTCAGACCTCGATAGTCAACACACATACATAAGAAACCATCATTCTTTTTCACAAATTAATATAAGAGCTCCAACAAGTGATTTTGAATGTCAAATAAAATTCTTGGCTAGATTTTCATCAATATATTCTCGTAAGGCTGTAAGCTGTGTTTGTAAAGATTATAAATGGGACCAAATAGAGGTTGAGCTCCATCTTGTAATTAGATTGCACAATCATAAGGACAATGTTTGGATAATATGTCTGCTTTTTTTTTTTCAAATACATCTTCTAAGTCGCGATATTGATTAGGAATTTCTTGCTTTAGTTGCTCTATTTGATCTTTCATTGGGATAGCATACAATGCAAATGCATCTCCTTTTTTTGCTGCTTGCATAAATGCTTTAGCTTTAAAGAATAGAGCAGTACCTCGTTTCTTCTTTTGATGTGTGGATCTTAAAAAAATCTTCTGTGTATTCTAATCAATATCAAGATTATGTAGCTTAAATTAAGGAAGTCCAATGACAATAGGATTTGTCAGACATCTAATGATGTTGAAAATAATTTGTGATACTTGATCTCCTAGTATCACTTCCAACAATTGGATTTCTTTGACAACATCTCCTAATGCAAGGTTTCGTCCATCAATGACTTCAATTGATATAAGATGGATCTTCTTTACAAGTAGTAGATTGTCCTTGGTTGCAAAATTTTTATCCATCAAGCATATTGAGGCTCCAATATCTAAAAGGGCTTTAGCAAAAATTTCTTGTTTCAAGGTTCTTATATATTCATGAAGTATAAAACAAGATATTGGATCCGGAGATATAAAGAGATTTTTTTTTTGTACTTTTTATTTGGAGGTGTCCAACTACAAGGTCCCTACTATGGCTAGACGTCTTTGTTTTTCGAGCTTTCTAATTCGGATATTATACCTTATGCCTTAAATTCTCTAGACTTATTTGGACTATTTACTGCCTTATAATTGGGTCTTTCACAATATAGGCATAAATTCTCTTGCCAACGTCTAGTCTTTTCCGCTAGTGTTAATGGTTTGAATTGAATTGTATCAATTTGTATAGGTTCAAGATATGTTAATGGCTTTTCCAATACTCTTGAAAATGTAGCAGTTATACCTTGATAGGTATTGTTGAAAATTGATCGCCTTTCTTGTTGTAGTTCAAATAGGTGATTGTCACAAGTAATAGCTTGAGCCATGAGTTCCTCTAAGCTTTCAATTCTTGGCATCGTGATCAATAAATTCTTTACATCATCCTTTAGGCCATAACAAAATTGAGTCATAAAAGCCTTATAATTCCAATCAAGATCACAAGTAAGTTGTTGAAATTCTGCAGCATAAATTGTAGCTGAACGTTGTCCTTGTTGTAG
Source organism: Physcomitrellopsis africana (assembly GCA_036785485.1). NCBI lineage: Eukaryota > Viridiplantae > Streptophyta > Bryopsida > Funariales > Funariaceae > Physcomitrellopsis > Physcomitrellopsis africana. The sequence goes on along the minus strand of JAWRVF010000978.1, from coordinate 102,709 downwards.
ATTTTGGATCTTCCTCTCTGCCACTCTTTCTCAATTACTGTCTCCTAATGCAGCAGTAAATCTTTCCATAAAAGCTTCTAAGTTGTATAGGATCAGAGAATTCTTTTCCAATAGTGGCACAAACCATGATCGAGCACTTCTTGATAAAAAGGTGCCCACAAAAGTGAATTGAGTGAATCCATCTAGGTAACAAGATGGATATAGTTGTAAATAAAATCACACTTGTTGTACAAACTCTCGAAAGTTGGATCTTGTTCTATCAAACTTATCAGGCATACTAGCTTTTGGCTCTTTTATGACAACCCTTGGAACTTCTAGAGAAGTTGTGTGCATAGGTTGTTTACCACTTGCTTCTCTTAATCGAATAATCTCTTATTGTAAGTTATGAATCTCTCACTTAGTTTCTTCAGATACTTATTCTATTTATAATTTTTTTCTTGGATTGCGGAAGAATGTCATTTCTTCTCGTATTGTATCCAATAGGGCTCAAAGATCTGCAAGTGTTGCCACTCTATTCTTTGTTTGTGAGGATGCACCTCCATTAACTTGATCTATTTTTATCTTAAAAAAAAAAATCGATAAGCCGTTAGTATTTTTTACACTAAAAGAAATACTTTGAGACAGTTAGTTTAGAGGAGGATAATCCGCAACCTCTAAAATGTAGTGATATAACTTAAAAAAGGGATAATCCACTCTTTCCAAAGAAAAATCAACTACAACAAGTAAACATATTAGTCTAGAGGAAGATAGCCCGCACTCCTTTAAAACGCAATAGTATCTTGAAGAGGGATAATCGACTCTCTATCAAGAGATCTAAGCTCTGATATGATTATGTAAGTCAGTCTTGCCAAACTGTCAGAGATACAAGATAGCAGGTTAGCAAAGAATTAAGGAGAAGAAATCAGAACCAGAATAACTTCAAGAACAAGGAATTGGATAGACAAGAACAAGAACTAGATCAAGAATAAGAAACAAAATAACTTCAAGAACAAAGAACCAGATGGACAAGAACAAAAACTAGATCAAGAATAAGAAATTGGATTAATATCAAGAACAAGGCAATACTCTGGATTACTCCAAGACTTATGTTTGCAAGACTAAGGTGCTCTTTAGTCTTGCCTCTTATTTATATTATGAGGCCTTATGTCCTATTAGACCTTCTAAGAGTATCTTAGAATATCCTAGAAGCTTGAAGAAGATTTTGGAAGACTCTAAAAAATCTATGGGAGGTCTTGGAAGATTGAAGAAGATTTTAGAGGGTCCTAAGAGTATTTTAGAATATTCTAGAAGTTTGAGGAAGATTTTGGAAGACTCTAAAAAGTCTAGGGGAGATCTTAGAAGGTTGAAGAAGATTCTAAAAGGTTCTAGAAGATTCTAAAAGATTTTAGAAAGCTATAGAAGGTTTTAAAAGATTATAAAAAGTTTTAGTAGTGGCTTAAAGTATGTCCATGATAATAGTAACGCCATTCTTGAAAAGAATCCACAATTGCAAGAAGTTCTTTATTATAAATTTTATAATAATTGATTTTTGCTCTTGAAAATTTCTTGGAATGAAAAGCTACTAGGTGGAGTTTATCATCTGCTCCCATTTGTGACAATATCGCCTCTAAAACAAAGTCTGATGTATCTATCTCTATAAAAAATACCTTGAAAAAGTTGACACAATACAAGATTGGTGCAAAAATAAAAATTGTCTTTAAAGTCTCAAATGATGCTTCTGCTTCTTTGTTCTACTTGAGTTTGTCCTTACAAGTCAAATGTATAAGTAGAGCTACAACTTATAAAAAAAACTTGATAAAGATTCGACAATAATTAAAAAATTCTAAAAAGTATTGCATATTTCATACTGTTTTTGGGATCTTCCAATCCATGATTGTTTGGACTTTCTTAGGATCCATTTTGAGACCATCATTTGAAATGATATATTGTAAGAAGTTCACTTGAATAGTGTGAAATACACACTTTTTCATCTTGGTATATAATCTTGCATCTCTAAATTTTTATATTACACAACAAATATGAAATTCATATTCTTCTATATTCTTACAGTAGATCAAAATATCATCTAAATAATAGACAACAAAATCATCAAAAAATTCACTAAATACATCATTCATAACATGTTGAAAAGTAGCTAGTGCATTTTTAAGTTCAAAAGGCATGACATTATATTTAAAATGTTCATACTTTGTTTGAAATGCAATCTTCCATTTATCACCTTCTTTGATGCGTACTAAGTTGTATGCTCTTCTTAGATCTATTTTTGTATAGATCTTAGCTTGATTTAACTGATCAAGAAGTCTAGATATCAAAGGCAAAGGATATTTATTCTTGATAGTAATCTTGTTGAATCCTTGATAATCTACACACATCTGTAGTGATCTATCTTTCTTCTTTACAAATAAGATAGAAGTTCCTATTGGAGATTTTGAATCACATATGAAATTCTTGACCAAGTTTTCAATGATGTATTTTTTTAATTCAGCCAATTCATTCTGGGATAGACTATAGATTGGTCCAAATAGAGGCTAAGTTCTCTCTTTGAGATGAATTGAGTAATCATATGGATGATGCTTTGAAAGAATGTCTGCATTCTTCTTGTCAAAAACATCTTGATAATCTTGATATTCGCTTAGAATGCTACTTGAAGTTTTTTCACAATAAAAAAATAGGTATAATATAAATAACAAAAGATGATCCTTCTTTTGCTTCATTTATAAAAACTTCTGCGCCTTTAAGTACAAGTTTTACTATACTAGGCTTATGATTTGTTATATGGGACTCTTATTAATGCTTTGAAAAAAGTCAAGTCTATAAAAAATCCAATCTATTCGAAGATTATATTTTTCTAGCCATGATAAACCTAAAATGATTCGATTAGAGGAAGATTTAATTCTATTAAAGATTATACAACTATTATGATCATCTATTATTATATTTATAGGAAGTGTTTCATGAGTAATATCTCCAAAAGATAATGGGCGACCATCTATGACTTCTACATGTACAGATTTAATTTTTTATATTGAAGGTATTCTATGATTTTTAACAAATTTTTTATCTAAAAAACACGATGAGGCTCCTAAATCTAATAAGGCAGAGGCTTTGTGATTTTTAGGTCCCTAATAGATATCTATTATAAAACAAAGAGAGGGTTCTGAAAAAAAGATAGGACCTTTACAAGGAGTTGTATAAGATTCCAACTGCATGGTTCCTATTGTAGTTGGACAAATTCGTTTTCCAACATATTGTCTTCTTTAACAGCCATATTCTTTATTTTATAGTTGCGTCATTTTTTTAGACAATATTGAGCAATGTGTTTAGATTTTCCACAATATAAATACAATCCTTTTTGACAACGATGAATCTTTTCTTGTTTAATAAGAGGTTTAAAACATACCACATCGATTTGCATGTCTTCTACTTCTGAATGTACGTATTGAGAAGACATTGATGTTGCCATTGTATTATAATAACGTTGGGGCTCTCTTTTGTGACTCTTCAATCGAAATTCAAAAAGTCAATTGTTACACTTCACAACAAAATCAATTGTTTGACTCAATATTTGAAGATTGGATAAGTTGAGCATCAATTTTTTTACCTCATATTATAATCCATGGAGAAATTGGCTAATAAGTGCAACATCATCCCACTTGGTGTCAATTGCTAATTGTGGGAATTGTGAAGCATATAATGTCACTGATCGATTGTCTTGTTATAAGATACAGATCTTATTGGTTGCGATATGAATTGTATTATGTTTTCCATATATAAATTAAAATTCTACTAAGAATGCCTCCAAGTTATCCAATTTTGGATCATGTTGTTCAAGAAAGGATAAAAACCATAATAAAGCAGAATCTGATAGTAGTGTTCCAATAAACCTGATTTGTGATCCTTGAATTGGATGGTTTTGGGATTGAAGTTCAATTGCCAATTGTACTTGATTGATGAATCCTTGAAACTTAGATTTGGTGCCATCAAACTTCTCCGACAAACTAATTTTCAGTTCTTTGATGCTTAAATGGTGTTCAATCATAGGTGAAGTGGTATAGCTCAAAGCAACTCAAATCATCTCTATATCTTCACTTTTTATTAATCTTGTTGCTTTTTGTGGTGGTGCATTGAATTGATGCATTGCCAGTATTAATTTTCTCATTTACTCTTGCATTTGTGTCATTGCACTCTTCATTTCAACAAACTTTGCCATAATACCACAATAGAAAGGAAAAAAAGTATTTATTTTTGTTATAAAATAAAATACTCAAAGAACAAAGAAATTTTTTTAGAAACAATATCAGTTTAGAAGTGGATAATCCACAACTTCTAATATGCTTATGTCTTATTAAGAGAAAGGAGTAATCCACTCTTAATGAAGAAAAGACAAAGCTCTGATATTATAATCTTTAGTCTTGTCAACCTATCTAGGACAAGAACTAAAACAGATGCATAAGTTAGTAAAAACTATGTCAAAATAAAATAATAAGATAGAAATAAAGAAGTATGTATATTCAAGAAGAAACTAGAATGGCTATTGCCAAAGATTAGAAAATACCTGAGACTTTTGAACTAGACTAAAAGCAAGAAAGGAGTTGACAAGAGTGAAGAAGGCTTTACTCTTATCTTTATATATACTAATTATCTAAGAACTATATGGTGGTGTTCTATAGGACCTCCAACACGTGTCTAATTTGCAAGACACATGTCAAACTTGTAAGACAAGTTTCCTATATGTTTGTCACATACATAACTTGTTCCATAAGCTATCAACATGTGTGACACATGGCTAATTTGTTCTATAAGCTACCAACATGTGTGACATGTGTCTAGCTTGTTAGCCAAGTTTCTAACCTATCAATCACTTATAAATAAGTATAAAGATAATTCCATATTTATGAAGCTTCTACGAAGCTTTTCTATCAAATTAACTTATTTTATCTACTTCTATGAATTAATTAGATAATTACTAGAATAAATCTTATGTCCATAATATATATAAGGATCAAAGTTGAAGAATTCTTCAATCTTGACAATGCATCTCTTAGAGTTCTAAGTCACCTTTCTTGGTGTTGTTTGTATATTCATTTGTTTAATTCAAGTTTTTGTTGATTTTTTCTGGAAACCTTGTCCCAATTTCAAGTTTCTTATTCTGTATTCTTATATTCTTAATAATTTGTTGAGACTAATTTCATATTCAATATTAGAGTTGAATCCTTCTTACTAGAGAGTGGATTATCCCTCTACTTGAAGGTATATCAATGCTTTAGAGGTTGCGGATTATCCTCCTCTAAATTGATATTTTTTTCATTACAATATTAGAGCTTTGTTCTTCTTGTGAGAGAGTGGATCACCCCTCTCTTTGAAGGTCTTAAAGTGCATTAGAGGTTGCAAATTACCCTCTTCTAAACCAATATTGTCTTCTTATATATTCATTTTTTTTTCTCTTCGAATGGTTGGAGGTCAAGACATTAATGTGACTAAATCTTTTGAGTCCTAGTTAAATGCCATTATAAGTGTTCTTACTACTTTATCTCCTAAGACTATGAAGATTGAAGGGATTCTTGCAAAACTTCATAACGATACAATAAGTGGAGTATCACAATCTAGGCAGTATCTATTCCCAACTTCTGCTCTTGTAGATGTAGTACTACCTATACTATGCTAAAGAAATCTACCTGTTTGACAATGTAAAGAGCCTCAAGTTAGTCTTCTAAAGAAATATCATGGTACGCATTCAAAGTTCCAAGGATTTGTCAATCAAATTCAAGGGGCGCGCTTTGCATTAGTCTATGTATCCAATTTTAGGCAATTAATATTGTTATGAAGTAAATACATCCATGTATAGAAACCTTGCTTAACTTTCTTTTCTTTAAAATTTTATAAAAATCCTTCTTTTTTTTTTCTTACCAATCTATGTTTTTATATAGTTTTGAAAAAAAATTCTCACTTTCTTTCTTTTTTTTGGCTAAAATTTTACTTTATCTTTAATCTTAACTTTAACTTTGATTTAGCATTGAAAACTTCTTTTATTTCTATTATCTTTTTTCCAATCTTAGATTTTAGTAGATTCAGGGTTGTATTTATAGATATAAGGAGTTTTGACTTTGAGGTTGAATTTAGGATTTTATTAAAGATGAATGGAGGTTTAGATGTCAATAGTTGGCTGCTATTAATAATATTGACTTGAAAGATTAGATTTGGTATTTTTATAACTTTAAACTATTAGTTGTTGACTTGGACTTTAAAGACCTTGGCTATGACTTCTTTGACGAACTTAAAAGACAAGAAGACAAGGTTTTTTGGCAAGTCCAAGGAGGTATTCAAAGAGAGCTTCTTCTTGGCATGAGTTTAGGTGGTAGAAATACATGATTCAGAGCTTAGATGAGAGAATTATGCTTATTTGAACTTAGACTACTAATATAATATCTACTATAACTTTTTTGGATATATTAGGAGTTTTAAGATATTAGCAAGAAATCGAGAAAATAAATTAGAAACTAGACTTTAAGCTAAGCATTTTATATTCAAGGATTGATAGAAATGAGTCTAGAATGAGTAAGATATGGCTAGTTAAACCTAGCAAACTAAACTAAGATTTTGAAGAAGTTAGATAAATAGATGGGTGTACTTTAAGCTAAAACTTGAGTTTCAAGATGAATTTGAAGTTTATTTTTTGTATACATATCACTTATACTATAAAGAGTCTATGTCTACAATCTCATATTAATGGAGACTTTGATTAGAGAAAAATGACAAATTTTGTTCTCGAGTATCTAGGATTTTGACTTTTGAAAGTACCTAATAAGAATTTGGTGATACCAGTTGATTGGCAACAAATTTGGAAGAGAAATTTTGTGTAATGATGATCAAAGATGTAAGTTTTATACTCCCAAATTTTAAATTCATTTGAATGACTAGATCTCAAAATATGAATTTCCAAGTTTCTGGTTTGGATTTGACTTTCAAAAGTACTTGTCAAGGATTTGGTGATACCAATCGTTTGGCAATAAATTTGGAGTGGAAATTTTGTATAATGATGATCAAAGATGTAAGTTTCATACTCCCAAAGTTTGAGCTAATTTGAACAATTAAATCTCAAAATATGAATTTTCAAGTTTCCAATTTGGTTCTGGCTTTTAAAATCACTTGCTAATATTTTGATGATATCTAAGAATTGGTAATGAATTCACGGCTCAAAAATTTTGTGACAATGATCAAAGATATGATATTTGTATTCCCAAATTTTGAGCTTATTTAAACAACTAGATCTAAAAATATGAATTTTCAAGTTTTTGGTTTGGTTTTGACTTTTAAAATTACTTGCTAATATTTTAATGATATCTAGTGATCAGTAACGAATTCATAGTTGAGAATTTTTGTGAAGATGACTTAAGAAGTGAATTTTGTATTTTCAAATTTTGAACTTATTTAAATGACTGGATCTTGAATTATAAATTTTCAAGCTTCCAATTTGTTGATTTATTACACATATGGTTTTGTAACTACAAAAAGAGAAAATTAAGAAGGTTTTTGCATATTGGTTTTAATTTGATTGCAAAGAGGGACCTTGCGTCTATCCAAAGCAAACTTTTGCCACGACAACGTTGTCGTGGTAGAGAGAATTTGCCTCAAGAAAGCGCTGAGCTTCTAACTGCCATTAATTACTCAACCAAGATCCAAGTATAGTAAAAACTCCCAAATTTATATAAAGCCTCCTCTATAGGGCTATTACACCCAATACATGAGTTTTATTTCACAAGACATCCAACATATAACAAAATACTCTAAACCCTCATTCTCTTGTAAGAAGGGAATTTTTTCCGAACTTCAATAGTCTATAACTTTTAATCCAATCATCTAAATTCACTCCAAATTTACACGAAGTACTGATGTATTCTTTACAACTACCACCACAAATTTCAACTATCGATTCATTACCAATTTTTAGATATCGCCAAAACCCTAGTAGTAGCTTCAAACCCTTGTTTACAAACACTTGTATACTAAATTCTTCATATCTCACAATCTAAAAGTCCAAATGCTATGAAAAATTGATGTATAGCTTTTCAGCATAATAATACACCTTCTTAGAAAGTTTGAGACAAAAAATCGTCCAAAAACTTAAGATATGGGAAACCCCATCACTATCATCAAAATGGTCTACTTACTGCCTTGGAATTCAATTTGCTGTCTTTGACTCCCAATATCTCCTTCTTCAGAATTCCAATTGTAAAAATTTTTCCTCATTAAGTGTAGAACTTGAAATCACCTCTCTAGCCGCACCTTCCGATCTCCAAAAGCTTTCATATAACTCCTTCAATCTTCAAAAGAGTGACAATAGATACAATTTGTTCACCCTAACTTCAAGTGCCTACTTCTCCCTCATAAAAACTCCAAATCTCTCAATTTTTACACCAAAATTGTAATCCAAAAAACAAACTTTCTAACCCTAGCCTTTGATTTTCTAACGACTTCTTTTAAGTTGCCAAAATCCTTGTTAAGGTCGCGGGTAGCCTCCTCAAAGTCCCATTGGGCATGGTATTCGACCAATAGGGATGAAGTTCTCCATTCCTTGCCTTCATCCGACCCTGCCTTGATTTCATCCCTCTCAATTAGCCTCCTCCTAGCTTAAATTTTCATCCTTAGGCTCCCACTTTCTTTCAAGGCTTCATACTAAATATTTAGGTTCTATAAAATTTAAATCCCATAACCAAATTAAGTAAAATCTAAAATAAAGTTTCTTATACTAACTCCCTTTAGTTTACTTTACTAACCATTCTAACACACATCTAAATCTATAAACATATTATGCATTTTGAGTGGATTTTATATACTATAAGCAATTACAATACGACAACGTGCGATATCAATTGAGACAAAGAAGCCCTAATGAGCCAATTTTATTGGAGATTAAGAGATGATGTAGAAAATTTGTTATTGTTGCTTTCAAATCCACAATCGCTCAATGAAGCCATCAGCCAAGCCGTAAAATGTGATAATCAATTATTTCAATGTCAACAAGATCAATGTTTATGGGCTTCAACAAGACAATATGCAATCCAAGATATCCCTACTACATCAACAAGCATTTTGAATTCACACTCGAAAGTAGAAGATGTGCAACTTGATGCAGTATGATTTAAACCTCTTAGTCCACAAGAAATTAAGTGATGGATGGAAGAAGGTTTGTACTTGTATTGTGGCAAAGAAGGCCACAAGGTTGGCAATTGCCCAAAAAAATAAAATTAAGACATTATCAAAATCAAGAGTGTAATTGTTCAAAAAAATGACAATGTTTAGCTATAATAGGGACTATGTGGCTACACAATCCAACATTACAAAACTATTAAGATTCCTCTTTTTTTGCTCAAACTGCTCATTGTTTTATTATTCTATTATATTTTAGCCTTCAGAAGCTTCAGACAACCACTTTGTTAGATTTGGATGCATCTACTTGTTTTATAGATGAGACATTCACTAAGCTTCATAAAATTCTTCTAGTATAGAAATCCAAATATATTCATGTAGAGGTAATAGATAGACGACTCTTATCCTTTGGTAGTATCACCCATAAAACCACACCTATAGAAGTGCCGTTCAAAATTCATACAAGCCAGATTGTGTTTAATTTTATTAATATTCCTTCAAATCCTATTATTCTTGGGCTATCTTGGTTGGAAAATCATAATCCATCTATAGATTGGAGGTTGCAAAGAATAATATTTCCAATAGAGATCTCTTCAAAAAAAAATTTGTAAAAAAATCACAAATTGATAAACCTCTATTTGTTGGAGCAAGGGCTTTTATAAGATTGGCTGAAGAAGGTACACCGTTTGATATTTATTCGACTGCAATTAAAAAAGATATGATTGCATTGATAAATATTCAAAAGTAGTATAATGAATTTTAAGATGTTTTTCAAAAGAAAAATATTAATGTATTACTAGAATACCAACCCTACAATTGTATTATAGATCTTCAAGAAGGAATGCAACCCTTTTTTGGCCCAATCTATAATCTTTTTCAAAATGAGTTTTCAATATTGAAAGATTATATTAATAAAAATCTTACAAAGAACTGCATTAGGCATTCAAAATTTCCAACACATGCATCTATACTTTTTAAGAAAAAGAAGGATGGTTATTTACGTATGTGCGTTGATTATCAAGGATTGAATAAAATAATAATAAAAAATTATTATTCATTATTGTTAATTTTAAGACTCTTAAAACAACTCAGCCAAGCCAAGATCTATATTAAGATAGGTCTTCACAAAGCATACAACCTAGTATAGATTAAGGAGGGAAATAAATGGAAGACCGTATTTTGGACAAGGTATGGATATTTTGAATACAATGTCATGCCCTTTGGACTAAAAAATGCACCCGCTATCTTTTAGTATTTAATGAATGATATCTTTTGAAAATATTTAGACAAGTTTGTGATAATCTATATTGATGATATCTTTTGAGAGTATTTAGACAAGTTTGTGATAATCTATCTTGATGATATCTTGATTTATTCAAAAAATAGGAAGGAATATGAGGAGCATGTCAAATTGGTATTACAAAAGGTGCGAGATATATGTTTGTATGCCAAATTAGAATAATGCATATTTCATCAACCTAAGATGGAATTTTTGGGATACATTGTATCTATTGAGGATTTGACGATCGACCCTAAGAAAGTAGAAGCGATTATGCAATGGGCCATTTTAAAAACTATGAGAGATGTACAATATTTTCTTTGATTTGCTAACTTCTATTGAATCTTCATCAAAAATTATTCTCAAGTTGTCACCCCTCTTACTTGATTGACGTATAAGCACAAGTTAGAATGGGGGCCTCAAATAGAGAAAGTATTTTAAGACCTCAAGATGGCATTTATTACACCCTCAATATTGGTGCATCTAGATTTTATAAAGGCATTCTACTTAGAGATTGATACTTCAAATTTTGTACTAGGAATCATACTTTTACAAATGGATATAGATGACAAACTCCATCTTGTTGCATTTTATTTTCAAAAGTTCTCTAGTGCCGAAATTAATTATGAAATCTACAATAAGGAACTTCTTGCTATTGTGGATTCTTTTCAAGAATGGCATCATTTTCTTCAAGGAGCAATACATCCTATGACTGTATATACAAATCATAAGAATTTAGAATATTTTATGTCAGCTCAAGTTCTTAATTGCCACCAAGCTCAATAAAATATATTGCTATCTCGATTCAACTTTGTCATCACTTATCACCTTGAGAAGCAATAAGGATTGTCTGATGTTCTATTGAAGAGATCATATCTTGTACCAAGGATAGGAGAGGTAGCATTTGATCAACAATATACAACTTTATTAAAACCAAAGCAATTCTTCCTTTGTACCACTATTACATCGATGCCTATTGATCCTAATTTCCTCAATGAGGTGCGAGCTACAACCACTAATGATGCTTTGGTCCTTGATGTTAAGCATCACTTGAAAGAAAATATTGATAAGTTCAAATTTGAAGAAGATCTTCTATACTTTGAAGAACATTTGTATATCCCAGAAGGACCAACACAACTATACGTTCTTCAATCTCGCCATGATTTTCCCGTTGCGGGTCACTTTAGATTTAATAAGACCTTAGAATTTATTTTTTAAGATTTTTGGTGGCCTCAAATATGGAAGGCAGTGAAGGATTTTGTGCTCTCTTGCGACATTTGTTCAAGCTCCAAAAATCCTTGATATCGCCCTTATGGACTTTTATAACCCTTGTCTATTCCAAGATGATCATGGTCCTCTATCCCAATAGACTTTATCACAAATCTACCGCCATCCAATTCATTAGACAGTATCTTTGTAATAGTTGATAGACTCACAAAGATAGCTCATTTCATTCCTTACAAAAAGAGTGCATCTAGTGAAGAAACAACAAGGCTCTTTCTTGAAAATATATATATCGATATTATAGCCTATCAAATAATATTGTATCTAATCAAGGACCCTAGTTCATATCTAAGTTTTGGAAATATCTTTTTGAAATATTAAAGGTGAATATTAAACTTTCTTCAACTTTACATCCTCAAATTGATGGCCAAATAGAATGAATTAATTAAGTTTTAGAGCAATATTTACGATGCAGCATTAACTATCAACAAGATGATTCAATCTTATATCTACCATTAGCGTAGTTTGTATATAATAATATTGTTCATGCTTCAACTTAATAAACACTATTTTACTCCAACTATGGATATTATTTAAAGCTTGATCTGTGGAGTACGCCAAAGAACAATAATCCAGCGGATGAAGGATTTACAAAGTAGCTATGGCAATACCAAACAACTTTGAAGCTTTAATTACAAGCAGCTCAAGATACTTATAAGATATCTGTAGATAAATTTAAAAATCAATTACCTACTTTCTATATTGAAGATAAGGTATGGATTCTTTGACAGAATATCAAGACTAAGTGGCCATGTGATAAGTTGGACTATCAAAGGTTGGGACTATTTTCTATCTAGAAGCAAATCAACCCAATGGCATATCACTTAGAATTGCTATCTAATATAAAGGTACATTTAATTTTTCATGTCTTTCTTTTAGAATCTTATAGAGAGTCATATATTTTGGATAGGATACAATAATCGCCGCCTAGTATTAAAATTAAAGACCATGAAGAATTCAAGGTTAAAAAGGTACTTGATTAACGGCAAAGGTGGAGCAAATTGAAGTATCTTGTTCATTGGTAGGGCTATAACATTAATAAGCACACATAGAAACCGGCCGCAAATCTCGCCAATGCACCTCAAAAGATACAAGAATTTCATCAATTCTATTTCTACAAATCCAAACGTATTCAATGATAATTTTTTAGTAAAGATTGGATTCAAGGAATATTCATAATGAGAGAGAGAGTTAAACTAAAGCCTTCATTTATATGTAGTTATCTATTCCAAGATAGAATAAAGTGATAGAAGTAAGGTAGTCACCACGCCAAACCTTCAAGCATTGAGAGAAGAAGACTCAAAAGATTTGTTTGCCATGCAAGCTTTGAACAAATTAGTGCAATTTTCACAACCTTCAATTGAGCAAAGTGAGGACAATACATTTCAGCGCCAAGTATGATCTCGGTTGGAGCCATTAGCAACAAGATCTAATCATGCAAGTCTTGATTCCAATACTTGAGCTTTAGTGATATTGCTAGACGTTGGAAAGTTGAATCCTTTTAGTCCTGAGATCTTATTTGGAGGATATTTTGAAGGCCACAATGAAGATTAGATCCTTGGATGAGATGTTTTAACAATGGAGGTACTAGCTCAAGGTCATAGGTAATTTCTTCGAGAACGAGTAGAACCTATTACTGAAGAAAAAAGAAAAAAACACATAGCTTTACTAATACAGAGTATTTTTAATTGTTTATATATTTAATAAATTTGAGCTCTTCTTAGGACTCGTTGCTAGAAAAAGGGATTATATTAGGAACATACACTCTGGAGGTTTATAGAACCTTCTAAAATATTCTTAAAGCTTCCTAATTAATAAAAGTTGGTTGAAAAGTTTCTTAGTTAGTGGAAGGAGCTCAAGAAACTTTCCAATTAGTGGAAGGAGCTCAAATAGCTTCCCAGTTAGTGGAAGGAACTTAAGAAGCTTCTCAATTGGTAGAAGCTACTCAAGAAGCTTTTTAATTTAATAGAAGCTATTTAGGAAGTGTCCTAGACATGAATATATATAGGGGTCAAGGCTGAAGAGTTCTTCAGTCTCGACAACACATCTTTTGGAGTTCTAACTCACATTTCTTGGTGTTGTTTGTGTACTCATTTGTTTAATTCAAGTTCTTATTGGTTTCTTTTGGAAACCTTGTCCTAATTTCAAATCCCTTATTCTGTATTCTTGTATCTTTGATATAATCTACTCTTTCCAAAGAAAGATCAATTGTAACAAGTAAGCATATCAGTCTAGATTGGAATAATCCGCACTCTTTTAGAACATAATAGTATTTTCAAGAAGAAGAATAATATACTCTCTATCAAGAGATCAAAGCTTTGTGTCACAGATATTAGATTTATTCCAGTAACTATCTAATTAATATAGATTAATAGAAAAAAATAAAATAAATTAATTTGATAATATCTCAGAAAGAAGCTTTCTAGAAGCTTCATAGACGTGGAATCACCTTTATATATGTCTATAGGTGATTAATAGGTTAAAAACTTGGTCAAAAAGCTAGCCACATGTTGCATATATTGATAGCTTAAAGAACAAACTAGCCATGTGTTGCATATGTTGGTAGCTTGCGGAACAAGCTAAATATGTGGTACATATGTGAAAAACTTGTCTTGCAAGTTTGACACGTGTCTTGCAAATTAGACATATGTAGGAGGTCCTATAGAATATCACCACATAGCTCTTAGATAGATAATATAAATAGAGATAAAACTGAAGCCTTCTTCACTCTTGTCAACTCCTTTCTTATTTCTAGTCTAGTTCAAGAGTCTCATGTATTTTCTAATCTTTGGCAATAGCCATTCTAGTTTTTTCATGAATATACATACTTCTTTAATTCTATCTTGTTATTTTCTTTCAGCATAGTTTTTTACTAACTTATGCATCTATTTTAGTTCATGTCCTTGATAGATTGACAAGAGTGAAATTATAATATCAGAGCTTTGTCTCTTCTTGATTAAGAGTGGATTATTTTTCTTTCTTGATAAGACATAAGCATATTAGAAGTTGTGGATTATCCACTTCTATACTCATATTGTTCCTAGAATTTTTTCTTTTGTTCTTGAGTGTTTTATTTTATAGTAAGAGTAGATATTTTTTCCTTTCATATTGTGGTATCATGGCATAGCTTGCTGAAATGAAGAGTGCAGTGGCACAAATGCAAGAACAAATGAGAGAATTAATGCTCATAATGCATGACCTCAATACACCACCACAACAAGCAACAAGATTAGTAGGAAGCAAAGATATAGAGATGATTCGAGCTGCTTCAAGCCATACTACTTCATCTATGATTGAATATCATTCAAGTATCAAAGAACTAAAGATTAATTTGTCGGAGAAGTTTGATGGCACCAAATCTAAGTTTTGAGGATTCATCAATCAAATACAACTGGTGATTGAACTTCAATCCCAAAGTTATCCAACCCACAGATCACAAGTCAAGTTCATTGAAACACTATTGTCAAATTCTACTTTATCATGGTTTTCATCCTTTTTGAATGACGTGATCCAATATTAGATAATTTGGAGGTATTTTTAATGAAGTTTTGATCTATATATGGAGAACATAATGCAATTCGTGTCGCAACCACCAAGAGCCGTATCTTGCAACAAGGCAATCGATCAATGACATCATATACTTCATAATTTCAATAATTAGTAATTGACACTAAGTATAATAATGATGTGCTTATTAGCTAATTTCTCTATGGATTACAATATGAGGTAAAGAAATTGATGCTCAACTTATCCAATCATCAGACTTTGTATCAAACAATTGATTTTGTTGTAAAGTGTGACAATTGGCTTTTTGAAATTTGATCGGAGAGCCATACAAGGAAGCCCCAATATTACTACAATATAATGGCAATATTAACATCTTTTCAATATGTATATTCAAAAGTAGAAGATATGTAAATCAATGCCATACGTTTCAAATCTCTTACTGAACAAGAAAAGACTCATCGTTGTTTAGAAGGATTGTGTTTATATTGTGGAGAACCTGAGCACACTGCTCAGCATTGTCTGAAGAAATGACGCAACCACAAGATGAAGAATACGGTTGTCAAAGAAGATAATATGTTAGAAAATGAGTTTGTCTAGCTACAATAGGGACCATGCAGTTGGAATCTCGTACAACTCTTAGTAAAAGTCTTATCCTCTCCTCAGAACCCTTTCCTTGTTTTATAATAGATGTCTATTTGGGACCTAAAAATCACAAAACCTTTGTCTTAATAGATTCAAGAGCCTCAATGTGTTTTTTAGATAAAGAATTTGTTAAAAGTCATAAAATACCTTTAGTATAAAAAATTAAACCCGTACATGTAGAAATCATAGATGGTCGCCCGTTATCTTTTGAAAATATTATTCATGAAACCTTTCCTATAAATGTAACTATAGATGGTCATAATAATTGTATAGTCTTTAATAAAATTAAATCTCTTTCTAATCCAGTCATTTGTTAAGGATAATAACTAAAACACATACGTAAGATAGTAAAAAATTATGTTAAAAAAAAATAACAAGATAGAACTAAAGAAGTATGTATATTCAAGAAGAAATTGGAATAACTATTGTCAAAGACTAGAAAATATATGAGACTCTTGAACTAGACTAAAAGCAAGAAAGAAATTGACAAGAGTGAAGAAGGCTTCACTCTTCTCTCTATTTATATTATCTACTTAAGAACTACATGGCGATATTCTATAGGACCTCTTACACATGTCTAATTTGCAAGACACGTGTTAAACTTGCAAGACAAGTTTTCCACATATATACCACGTATTTGGCTTGTTCCGCAAGTTATTAATATGTGCGACACATGGCTAGTTTGTTCCACAAGCTACCAATATGTATGACACGTGGCTATCTTATTGATCAAGTTTCTAATCTATCAATCACCTATAGACACGTACAAAGGTGATTCCACGTCTATGAAGCTTCTAGGAAGCTTTTTTCTAAGATATTATCAATTTAATTTATTTTACCTACTTATATTAATCTATATTAATTAGATAATTATTAAAATAATTCTTATGTTCATGACATCATTTTAGATTTATCATGGCTAAAAAAATATAATCCTCAAATAGATTGGATTTTCCATAGACTTGATTTTTTTCAAAGCATTAATAAGAGTCTTGTAAGTCAAGTAACAAACCATAAGCCTTGTATAATATAATCCATACTTATAAGAGCAAAAGCATTTATGAATAAAGCAAAAGAAAGATCATCTTTTGCTATTTATGCTACATCCATTTGTGATGGTGGAAGGACTTCAAGTGGCATTCCAAGCCAATATCAAGATTATCAAGACATTTTTTAAAAGAAGAATGTAGACATTCTTCCAAAATATCATCCATATAATTGCTCAATTGATCTCAAAGACAGAACTTAGCCTCTATTTGGACCGATCTACAGTCTATTCCAGAATGAATTCGTTGAACTCAAGAAATACATTGATGAGAACTTGGCCAAGAATTTTATATTCTATTCAAAATCTCCAACAAGAGCTCGTATCTTATTTGTAAAGAAGAAAGATGGATCACTATAGATGTGTGTAGATTATCGAGGGTTCAATAAGATTACCATCAAGAATAGGTATTCTCTACTTTTGATATCTGGACTATTTGATTAATTGAATCAAGCCAAGATCTATACAAAAATAGATCTAAGAGGATCATACAATCTAGTGCGCATCAAATAAGGTGATGAATGGAAGACTGCATTTCAAACAAGGTATGGACATTTTGAATATAATGTCATGCCTTTTGGACTTACAAATGCACCAATTACTTTTCAATATCTTATGAATGACATTTTTTGTGAGTTTCTTGATGACTTCGTTATTTTTTATTTAAAAAATATTTTGATCTATTCTAAGAATACAAAAGAACATTAATTTCATGTTTGTTGTATATTACAAAAATTTAGAAATACAAGGTTATATATTAAGATGGAAAAGTGTATATTTCATACTACTCAAGTTGATTTCTTAGGATACATCATTTCGAATGATGGTCTCAAAATGGATCCTAAGAAAGTCCAAACAATCATAGATTAGAAGATTCCAAAAATAATACGAGATGTACAATTTTTTTTGGAATTTGCCAATTATTATTAAATCTTCATCAAGAACTTTTTTCAAGTTGCAGCTCTACTTACACGCTTAACTAGTAAGGACAAACTCAAGTGGAGTAAAAAAGTAGAAGCATCGTTCAAGGCTTTGAAGACAGCTTTTATTTCTGCACCAATCTTATATCGCGTCAATTTTTTCAAGGTATTTTTTATGGAAACACATGCTTCATACTTTGTTTTAGGGGCAGTATTGTCACAAATGAGAGAAGATAAACTCCACCCAATAGCTTTCCATTTCAAGAAATTTTCAGCAGTAGAAATCAATAACAAAATCCATGATAAAGAATTTATTGCAATTGTGGATTCTTTTCAAGAATAGTATCATTATTTGGAAAGCACTTCTAGTCCAATCACTATATATACAGATCACAAAAACCTCAAGTATTTCATGTTAATGCTATCATAATATGTGCAAATTTGCTTGAAAATGCTCCAGACACCTGGCTGTGGAAGATAAAAAGGAAATATACAATAATAAGATCCTAACAGCTTTAATAGAATCTTAAACAACTTCTATTAAATCTTAACACTATTAATCAAACTTTGATCCAATCTTAAAGAAATTACAAAAGAAGAGTAAATGAATCATACATTAATCATAAAAGAAAATAATATATAAAATATTAAATTTAAAAAATACTAAAAATAAAAATCTTAAAATCCTAAATCATACCTTATTTAAATCCTAGTCAAACCCTAGTCAAATCCTAAGTCAAATCCTATTCAAATCCTAAGTCAAATCCTAAGTCAAATCCTATTCAAATCTTAAGTCAAATCCTAAGTCAAACCCTGGTAAAATCCTAGTCAAATCCTAATCAAAATCTAAATCAAATCCTAAGTCAAATCCTAAGTCAAATCCTATTCAAACCATAGATCAGATCCTAAGTCAAAACCTAAGTCAAACCCTAAGTCGAACCTTGATCAAATCCTAAATCTTAAATCAAATCCTAAATCAAATCCTAAATCAAATCCTAAACAAATCCTAAACTCTAAACCAAATTCTAACCAAATCTTAAACCAAATTCTAACCAATTCAAATCAACCCTAGAGAAAATTAAAACCTCAATATCTATTGATTAGGCCGTTGATCTTACTTAAAACTTTGTACACCTTTCATTCTCTTAGTCAAAAACAAGCACAGCAAATTTGAAGAAAATCGAACTTATCAAATAGAAGAAAAATCCTAAAAACTTCTTGGGTGTTGGCCAGCCTTCTTCTCCAACCTTGATACTGATCTTTCAGTATTGATTTCTCCCTTCTTTATCATTCAATTAGTCTCAAATCATTGATGTGTATAGAAAAAAAAGTCTACTATCCACACAAACAAAGTTTATTCCAATCAAATTGGCAGATTGCTCAAGATCTCAAAAATCCTAACTAACCTTCAAAACTTAATTTCCAAGACCTTGACCCATTTAAACTTCAATTACGTATAATTAAAGTATTAGATTCATCTAAAATTCATAGCATACATTAAAAATAACAATATCCAAAAATCCACAAAATTTTAGCCATAGATCTACTACAAATCTCTTGGAATTGCCTAAAACATCAATCCTATTTTATTTCACAAAATCCCAAGTTGCCCAAAACAAGCCTAACTTTGCAAAGCTATTACAAAGTCATTTCTTATCCAAATCACTTGAAATTAACTTGAAAAAAAAACCTCTTAAGTCCATTCCCTAATTCCAATCTTTGATCTGCAAAAGCCTCTTAGATCCGCCGTAGGCACGCGGTTTTAAGCCTCAGGATCTGATTTCGACCCTAGCTCATAACTGGTCCTCTCTGGATATCTATTTTGAGATTTTTGTGGTAAATTTTTTTGAAACCTCTTCTTAACTCTTTCTTATATATGCCTATATCATTTTATTTCCCAATCTACTTTGTTTTGTCTTACTTATGGCCCTACAAAATAAATAGAAGCTCATTTGTAAAAAAGGCAGCATTAACTCTCATTAGTTTTACTCCCTTTTTACTATTATCTATTTTCCTAAGATAATTTGCTATAATATTTTGAACTAAGATCTTCTATAATATACTATTTCCATACTCTTTCACCTAATAGTCACGTTATATCATGACAACGCACGTGTTGAATCGTTGCCAAGCTCGTTGGAGCATATCTTTGTCAAGATTTGAATTCATTATCACCTATCGGCCAGAAAAACAACAAGGTTTGTCCGATGTCCTTTCTAGACGTTCTTATCTTATACCAAGAGAAGGACATTCAATTTTTGATTAATAAAGAATGATCTTCTTGAAGTCGGCATAATTTTATCTTTGAGCAATGAAATCAATATTAATTATTGATTCCACTTTCGTTAAGCAAATCCAATCCAGTATGTCTTCAGATCCTCTTGTCTATAAAATAAAGAATAATTCATCTAAGTCTCATGATACTTCTAAGTTTGAATTCAAGAATAATTTATTCTATTTTGAAGGATGCCTATATATTCCAGAAGGCATTGCACGACTACGTACTCTAGAAACTCATCACAACCTCCTTGCGATAAAATATTTTGGATATAATAAGACTTTAAAGCTAATATCGAAAGATTTTTGGTGGTCTCAGATGTAGAAGGCTGTTAAAGAGTTTGTATAGTCATGTGACATTTATCCAAGATTAAAAACTCTTTGTCACCAACCTTAGGGACTTTTCAAACCCTTACTTGTACTAGAACAACCTTGGTCTTTTATTTCTATGGATTTTATCATGGATCTTCCAAAGTCAAATTCATATGATTCTATATTTGTGATTGTAGATTATTTTTATAGGATGGCATATTTTATACCATGTACAAAATCTATTATACCTGAAGAAACAGCTAAACTCTTTCTTGATAATATCTATCGCTATCATGGACTATTAAGGGATATTATATTAGATAGAAGAACACAATTTATATCAAAGTTTTGGAAGACTCTTTTTAAAATATTGAAGGTGGATATAAAATTATCCTTAGCTTTCCACCCTCAAACTAATGGACAAATGGAATGAGTAAATCAAATTTTGGAGCAATATTTGAGATATACCATCAATTACCATTAAGATGATTAGACAACTCTTTTGCCATTGGCAGAGTTTGCATATAATAATTTGATACATTCTTCTATTCAGCAAATTCTATTCTTTGTAAATTATGATTATCATCTACAACTTAATATTTTTGATTTTTTAAAAGCTAATAATCCTACGGCAGAAGATTTCATGAATCGGTTGTCAGAGCTAAATATAACAATGAAGGCACAAATAAAGAAAGCTAAAGAATGACAAAAAATCAATGCAGATGTCTATCGCAAGGAACAACCTCAATTCCACATAGGCGATAAGATATGGTTACTTTGTTGTAATATCAAGACTATTCATCCTTGCGACAAGTTGGATTATCGTAGGCTTGGATCTTTTTTGATTTGTGAACAAATCAATCCAGTTGCTTATCAATTATACCTACCAAAATCTATAAAGATCCATCTTCTATTCTACGTGTCATTACTCAAGCCATACAAGACAATGGATATACAAGGAAGAAGACAAATGCCACCATCTCTTATAGAAGTGGGCAACAATAAAAAATTTGAGGACAAAGAGATTTTAGATTCAAGATGACACCAAAATTGACTTGAATATCTTGTGCATTGGCACAAATATGATATTAGTGAATGTACAAGGGAGCCATCCAAGAATCTAGCAAATGCATCAATAAAATTCAATACATTTCATCAATAACATCTCTCAAAATCAATATAAAGAATCAAAAAAATCTTTGCTATAAAACAAAACAGGTTCTATAGATGTTTCATCCTACCTTATATCAATATTGTTATTTCTTTGGATTTGTTCGCGCTAAAAAAATGGAGGATCAACAACCAGTAAATTCAGCTCAAAATCCATCGTTTGCTGATTTATTGGATGAGACATTACGACTATCACAACCTTCAAGATGTCAAAATAGAGATGAAGATCCTCAAGAACAACATGTCCTTCCTCCGATTGATGGCAAAATACAACGTGTTTGGTATCACGACCTTAGAAGAGATTCTCGATGTTTGGTGATACTTTTAGAGGTAAGAACTAGTCCTAATGATATTCCAAATATTTTCTTTAAAGGAAGTTATAAAGGCCTCAACAATAATCAAATAACAGGGTGGTCCTCTTGCCTTGGTATAGGACACTATTGATGGCTGAAAGAACCTATCAACTACCTTCAAAGGGAACAAAGATCAGAATACATGGCAAGTACAATTCAACGTATCCTGGACTTCTTCAACATGTAATCACCGCTCCTCGTAAAACTCATTCCTAGAAGGGGAGATAATGTCACGGACATAAGATTTACTCTAGTAACTATCTAATTAATCTAGATTAATAGAAGTAGGTAAAATAAGTTAATTTGATAATATCTCAAAAATAAGCTTCCTAGAAGCTTCATAGATATAGAATCACTTTTATACATGTCTATAGGTGATTGGTAGGTTAGAAATTTGGTCAACAAGCTAACCTCATGTCATATATATTGATAGCTTATGGAATAAGCTAGCCATGTGTCGCACATGTTGGTAGCTTGCGGAACAAGTCAAATACGTGGCACACATGTGGAAAACTTGTCTTGCAAGTTTGACACGTGTCTTACAAATTAGACACGTATAAGAGGTCTTATAGAATACTACCACGTAGCTTTTAGATAGATAATATAAATAGAGACAAGAATGAAGTTTTTTTCATTCTTGTCAATTTCTTTCTTGCTTCTAATCTAATTCAAGAGTCTCATGTATTTTCTAATCTTTGGCAATAGCTATTCTAATTTCTTCTTGAATATACATACTTCTTTAGTTATTTTCTATCTTGTTATTTTCTTTTGACATAGTTTTTTACTAATTTACACATTTGTTTTAGTTCGTGTCTTTGACACTTTGATATGATTATTTAGATAGTCTTTCCAAACTGTTAGAGATACAAGATAATAGGTTAGCAAAAAAACAAGGAAAAGATTATAGAACTAGAGTAATTTTAAGAACAAAAAATTGGATGGACAAGAATAAAGAACTAGATCATTGACAAGAATAAGAGACTAGATTGATATCAAGAAACAAGGCAACACTTTGGATTGGTCCAAGACTTGTGTTGCCAAGACTGAGGTGTACCTCAATCTTGCCTCTTATTTTTACTACAAGGCCTATGTCTTATTGAACCTTCTAAGAGTATCTTAAAAGATTTTAGAAGATTGAAGAAGATTCTAAGACAAGTTCAAAAAGATTAAAGAAAATTCTTTAAGATTTTAGGAGGCTACGGGAGGTTCTAAAAGATTAAAGAAGATTCTAGAAGGCTACATGAGGTTCTAGAAGATTGAAGAAGATTTTAGAAGGTTCTAAAAGACCATTACTTAAAGAGAAGATTAGGACACTTGTCTCCAACACATCCTTTAATCACAACAAATTTCTCTAGATACAATACATCTTGTTTCACAATATCCTCATCCACTTTTATCACAAGCTTAGAGTTTCTAAATAATAGATCTCCAAAGTTGCATGAGAAGTCCTCTTGAAGGTCCTGCATAGACGTTTCCTCACACTAGTTTTAGAGTACGCAAAGACCTGCTTGGGTCGGTCGACTCTGATTTGCCGGACGTCGAGAGAGATTTGACATTGTCCCGACTTGCATCTGATGAAGCAACGTCCTTTCTGTTATTGATTACTGTTATTGATTAAAGTAGGACTTCTAAGAACATGTCGTGTTGTGGAAGAATTGCAGCCAGGCGGTATTCTTCAAAGCGTATCTGTGCTGCAAGATTTTGCATGTATGTAGGCCCTACTGTTTGTAGTTTTGCCGCAAAAATTGACGGGTTCTCCCGGTTTGTGGGGCTTTGTGCTGTGCCAATCTCCACCAAATCGCTTGAGAAGGGGCCATGCGTTTTACAGCGGAGAGGATTCAGTTTATTGCTTTCAGTTTGCGAGTAATGGGGTTAGGGACGAATCTCGCGATGGTGGGGGCATGTAGATATGGTTTCTGACTAGGACGGCTGTGGGACCTTGAATTGATAGAAGGAGCAAGAGGGAATTGAGGCCGCCACGCGATTGTCACCATACCTCGTTGTCGGACGCTTGGCGTCATTACCGTTAATGCAACCTCCAGATGTGACATTTGCGAATCTCTCGCATAAGTAGAGAGATCTCACACTACTGTGACGGAAGTCCAAGCCGTCCGATATGATCTTGCTTGCGCGTATCGCTATGGAGTTCTTCTGGACGCATGATCTCGTGCTCAATTTCCAGCTCATAAATGCCATCCGTGTCAATGTCTCAAGCAGAAGGCAGTTCCATCATCTCCATGTCCAGAAAGCGATTCGAAAATGCACCGAATTTTCGTTATGGAGCTCTTGTGGCGCAAGAAACTACCGAGACGGCAGATCTTTCGTAAGACCACATCAGATTTTGAATCACGTTTACTCACCGAATCACTCTCTTGTGGATCAATCCCTTGGGAAAACTCTTATCAAGTTTCGTCAGATGCTGAAATTCCTTTGCACCGTCAAGCTGTGACTTCAGGTCTATTTGCAAATGGTTTTAAAGAGTGGGGTCAACAAAGGATGTAGGATATAATTCATGATCGTCTTTAGACTATGTACGCCTAGTAGCACCACTCCCAGCATCACGAATACGTCTTCGTCCTTGGACTGGCTGAGTTTGACTGAAAATATTGCGAGTGACTTGTGAAGATGCATATCGCTGATTCCATTTCACTGAAGATGTTTTTAACACTCGGCTTAGTTGTATGTGATGCACCATTCGCTCACCTTGAAATTTATTCCAACTTAGCCACATCCCGCTGATTCTTTTCATGAGATCTTCAAATTGCTCGTTTTAAAACTCTGCGGTAAACTCGCACCATTGAGAAACCACAATTTACAACAAGAGGAAGAATGATAGGAAACGATGCAAATAGTTACTGCTCAAACGATTGGATCAATTACATTCGACAAACGAACATGAAATACTGTTTACCCATGCTTCGAATTGTGATTGGTGGAATAGTGTTCACACTGACGCACGGCGAAACAGTCCTTCAGATCTGATTGCTTAGTAAGACCATCATATTGATCGTGCTCTTCTCGACGGGTGCCAGCGATTACTCGGATGATGTTTTGAGTTACTAAATGTGATCAATTCTTGCATTTTTAGCTCGTTCTGTGAGGATTAATTACAGTAATTTACAGTCTCCCTTGTTGTAAATTACGCGTAAAATTGTCTTTGTGAAGACTTCATTTACGTTCCTGAGAATCGCGCTATCCAAAAAGTCCCCCTCGACATTTCCTTCTTCTTAGGGGAGTGATGACCCTGCATTTTCCGGAACCGCGCTGCTCTAGGTTTTTAAAGGTTTGCGAGTGCGGCTGAAGCTGAGAAAGTTGTCCATGGAGGTTTTCTGAACGCATACAAGTGGGTCCATCGTAATACAAGGGTGTGGGTGTGGGTGCGTGTTTTATTTTGTTGTTGATATTTTTATTTTTATCTCTCTTTCTAATGTGTTTGACGTAATTGAGTCTCAAAAGAGAAAGGTAAAAAAAATTGGTTAGAAATCTTCAACAGCAACAAAATGTCTTATACTAAATTTGTTTAATGTTCAGAAAGAGACAGCATTCAAATTGCGGCTCTAGAAATTAGATTTTAGAAACACCAATGACTTGTAAGAATAAACATAAAATTTTGGAAGTATTTAGAATATTTGTATAATCAAAGAATATTTAGAATATTTGGCTAATCAAATTATTTTTCTATGTTTTGTAGGTAAAATTTTTCCCTCTCTTCTTCAATCAATTTTTTCAATGATTTAGTCAATTATATAGAAAATTAAATATTAAGCAAAAATCTAGGCAAAAAAAAAAAATACTTCTATCTAAAAGTTGGATATATATATATATATATATATATAAGCATTATTATTATATAAAACCATGGCACATATGTGTACTTTTTGAATATAGAATATTAATTTTGATATAAAAAATAAATAAAAAAATATATACATAATATATAATTAGTCTTTTAAAATTTTAACATAAATCACTTTTAAAAGTTTCTTAAACAAATTCTTCAAAGTATCTTTATAGATAATAGCTATTACAACTCAAGTTTTTAAAGAAGAACAATACAATTTCAATTCAATAGAACTAAGATCTTATATTGCTCTTAATTTATTAAAAAAAATAAAAAATAAAGTTTGATATTTTTAATTAAATTACATAAAATACTTTTTCAGAATTGATTATAATAATTTACTAATTAGATGCATATTTTATATGAAAATTTTACAACAAATGAAAGATTGTTAAAAATCAACAATTATAAAATTAAGATAATGGATGATCATTATAAAGAAAATTAAATCAAATAAAAATTTGTATTAATATTTGAATGAAGCTTAAGTAAAAAAATTCTAAATATGTAGTTCTTTCAAGAATAGAACAATTCTTCTAACATAATATAAACTAAAATAAATTTGCATTGCTAGAAACAAGAAGAAAGACTTAGAACATATCAAGACAAAACATCATAAGAATAAAGACAATATATAGAGAAGTAAATAATCTAAATTAAAATAAGGATGCATATTAGATTTTAAACTAAAGAGAAATTACAAACTAATTTCTAAATCAAATATAAAAAATATGCAAGTCTCTAAATTAAAAGATGATAAAAATAATTATTATATTTTAAAAATTAAAAAAAATTAAATGCCAAATTAAAGAATGTCAAATGTATATTTGCTAATGCAACTGAAGATATTTATATATAATAATATAAAAGAGATAAATAATCACAATAAAATAGATTATTAAAAAGATAACTTTTTTAGAAATTAGGCTTTAAATAGAATATATATCTATAAAAATAGTCAATATTAATTATCATTATTATATTTTGATATATAATAAAATAGAAATTTATTAATTTTCAAAGCCAAATAAGCCTTATTGAACTTGTGAAAACAATTAAGTATATCCAAATTAGATGTTTTAAAATTTTATATAAGAATCAATAGTAGTTAATTATTTTGAATTAATTAATATTTATTTATAGTCCAATCAAAGTTATTATTCTATTGATTATTTAAATTATATACATCTATCCAATCAATATTCATCCTAATTCATACAATAAATATTATCATAATTTTTTTCATCTATAGAATATATTATATCTATAATAACAAATTTATCTAGTTATTATATTCATTTAAAATTTTTATCTATTGATTTAATTATTTATCTAAATTAAACCTTTATATCTTTTTTAACTTTTTGTTTAAAATTTATTTGTAATAATTAATTAGTAGATCTATAAAATCATCCAATTGAAGAACCAAAGGAGGTTGGCACTTCAAAACTTAATATTACATTCTCATTTACAAAATAATATATCATATTTGCTACCAAGCTCTAAATTAAATCTATCTAATCTTGTTAGAAGGACAACTTAAAGACGCATCTATATTCCAAAATTCACCTTCAAATTCATTTGGACACCTTCAATATTCCTTTTCAAAGTTGATATTTTAATTTGTCAAGGCAATAGATCTTCTTCTATAAAACTAAGTGCCACAATCTTGTCCTTGATTGTAGTTTAGTAAATTTAAGTTTATTGAAATCCTAACTTCAAATGACTCTCTCTCCTAAAAATTGAGCCCTTGGATTATTTTAGACCTCTTGATCTTACCCTCAAAAGTTGTGTCTTTAATTCAAAGGCATCAAATCCATTGCTACAAAAACCAACCCTCCTAGTACATCTCAGCTTCAAAGTTATACATTCTTAGATCTTTAAAAACTAAACTTCATTGACTCTTCAAAAAAATAATTCTTGTTGCTATCCAACTTGCAAGTAATAAAAGATAGCCTTCCAATATAGAGCTATCAAAGTATGAAGGTAATATACCACCTTTTGTTTAAATTCCAAATTCTAATATTCTTATGTCTACAAAATTGCAACAAATTTTTTTATGATGGTGTAGATATAAAAAAATTTAAGACATTTTGAAATATATCTAGATAAGATTATCTAAACAAGATGAATTTTATAGCCTTAAAATGAATTTTTCTATCAAAATTAATTGAGGGTAATACCATATTATTTTACAAAGATACCATAAAATCTTAGTTATTTAAATAGAGACCAATTATCATATTTTATATAATATACAAATCTTTGTAATAGTTTTATATAACAAATTATTATCAATACTTTTAAAAAAATCATAAATCTAAATCAAATAATATTATTTTATTTTATTTAATTCAAAAGAAATATTAATAGTATAATAAATTATTAATTAGAAAAAAAAATGAAATAAATTTTTTTTAAAATTAAAGTTCAATTTTTAATATAATAGATTAAAAAAAAGTTGGACTAGTGATATTGAATTTGTTGAGGTAAATAGATAATAGTAGAATAAATTATCAAGTAATAGATATTACCTTAGATAGGTTGCTAATGGTTAAAGAGTTGTTTCTTGATAAATGGAAAGGCCATCCTATAAATAAGGGACAAAGCCAAGGACTAAGAGACAAGGTGAAGGGAATAAAGGATATCCTAGGGGATATCCAAAGATTAGATAAGAATATAAAGTATATGCCATAGAATATATTTGAAGTAGGTGAGATGCTAAAAGATCATATAGACATATTAGATATATTAAAGGTATATCCACATAGAAGATAAGATGCCAAAGGATAGTTCTTTAAAGTCTTTATTGTTTTGAAGTTTTTTGAAGTCTTTATTGTTGTGTAGAGTTGATTATATTGTTGTTGCTGATGTTGAGATTTAAAAACTCCCAACTTTGAGATTCACATCTAGATTTAGATCTTGTTTTGCTCTTACTTGTTGTTAAATATAATTTTGATTTGGGATTTCATTTGTACCTTAAAGTAATATTATAGAACATTAGTGCTGTATTTTCTTGCTGAGTTAGATCTTTGATAGACTAACTTTGTAGTTTTATGTGTTAAAGAAGCTTAAGGTGCTTAAAAGATCTCTAATAGTAATTATAGGTGATTTGTGAGCATAAAAGTGATATGAGAGTGGCAAATCAGATTTGAGACGTTTATATAGTTTATAGGACTTGTGAGAGGTCTTAGAAGTGAAGTTGAGAGTGTTTTAAAAGTGAAAATACTAGTTTATTTACAAAAAAGATGTTTTGAGTTTATAAGGCAACAACACCTTTTTGTTGATTTTGAGAGCTTTAGGACTACTTCTCTTGATCTTTTTTAACACATTTCTTCCTTAAACATGGCTTCAAATGAAAGTGAAGGCTTGAGAGCAATTGAAAAGTTTAGATGTGAAAATTTCTACCATTGGAAGGTGAAAATAGAACTTTTGTTAGCTTCTTTAGATCTTTGGGATATTGTAGATGAAAATGAAGAACCTCTAAACATAGATGTTGATATGAAGGAGAAGAAGGAATACAAACTTTGTGAAAAGAAGGCTTTTGCATTGGTTGTAACTAATGTTGATGAAGAAAATTTCTCTCACATTATTTCTTACAAAAGACCAATAAAAGCATAGAAGACACTTTACAATATCTATGAGAGTAAAAACTTATCCAATATCATTTATACCAAAAGGAAGTTCTTCACTTGCAAGATGGAAGAAGGTGAAGATCTTATGACATACATCAACAAAGTAAAGGCACTTGCAAATCAACTTGCAATTATATACAAATCTTTAGAAGAAAAAAATATTATTATGACTCTACTCATGAGCTTGCCAGAATCCTACAACTATATTATTGTGGCTTTGGAGTCCATTCATTTAAAGCAATTTACCATAAATTATGTCATGGCAAGACTTGTCCATGAAGTAACTAAGAAGAAAGAAAAAGAACCTCAAGATGAAGATTCAACACTCTATTCATATTAAGACAAAAATAATTATTCAAACCAATGAGGTAATGTCAAAACTTGCTTCATTTGTGGCAAAATAAGATATTTTGCTCAAAATTATTACAAAGGTAAAAAGATAGAAAGAGAGAATATAAATAGTATGCAACATGAGTTTGGAGGACAAGATTATGCATTCATGGCAAAAAATAGGACCTCTATAGCTGCCATGATAAGATGGATTATAGATTCACGTTGTTCCAAGCATATAACACCTTATAAATATTTATTTGATACTTATGAGACAATTCCAATATCAAATGTGGTATTAGTAGATAGTAGTACATGTAAAGCCATTAGAATTGGCTCTATTATGGTGGAGGTGTTTGTAAATGGATAAATCAATAGGATCAGATTCAAAGATATCTTCTATATTCTTTGGTACATAAAAGACATCTTTGAAACTGATCCTATTGATTTGTAAGAACAATGTTTGTAAGAACAATGTTTGTAAGAACATTGAGTGGAAACATGGTTGCCAAGGGCTCTAGAGAGGGAAATTTATACTACCTCAATTGTAAGAAGGTGAATCGAGTAGAGTGTGAGGGTAAAATTCACTCCTCAATCCAAAATATAAGGTGGCCTCAATTAAAAGTTTCTTATAAATTGTGGTATGAAGTATAAGGAGCAATAAACAATAATGAAGGAGAAGAACAACACAAAACAAGTAAAATATGTGCAATTAAGTAATTGCACACTACAAAACTAGTCACAGTCTGTTCACTATATTTTCACCTAGTAAAAAGTAAAAATAAAAAATAAAAATTATATTTTTACTTAGATAATTTTTTTATCTTTCTAATGGTATAAAGAACATATAATTCCGAGTTATTATGAATAAGTTATGACAATCCAAAGATAGTAAATAATAGAAAAGTGAAGTAGAAATTTTTTATCTCAAGAATAACTTGCTTAAAAGGTCATGAGTTCGAACCTCACCAAGGCTCACAAGTAGTATATAAGGATTGTCCTAGAGGGGCCACGAGGCCTTAGTCTTATCCTCCTACCTACATCCAAGGTGCCACAACCCATATGAGACTTGTGCACCTCCCTTTCTACAAGGACCACACTAGCTGCTGATCCTCCTAGTTTCTACTAGTAAAACTCATTATTTTTCAATTTTGACTTCACCATGGTATTCAAAAATACCTAATTAGCCTAGGATCCTTGTAAGGCCTTCAAATCTTACTCCAATTCTTCATAATGGCTCCCAAGGTGGTAAAACTCATTTTTACCAAAGTCTTAAAAATTATTCTAAAAATTCCTAAATAATTCTAAATAAATTCTAAATAAATTCTAAAAATTCTTATAATACTTTTAAAGTGATAATATCAAATTAAAATTATTTTATTCTACCTTGGTGATTCTTTATAATAATAGAATTAATTTAAATCAACTAAAAATCCTATTTTTTACATAAATAATTAAAAAGACATAAAATTTCTTTCTCATGCTTCTTCTACTTACTAAGTAAAATTTATATATATTTAATAAGTGGTACATAAAGATAGAAGACTAATATAGACATTGGTCTCAATAACTAAATGCTAATTCTTATAATTAAAAAAAATACTAAATTAACTAAGATAATTACTTCCAAGACTTACTAAGATCCTATTTTTTTCTCACTAATACTATTTTCCTTCATTTAGCATCATTTAAATACTTCTTCACTTTACAATTGTAGTTTTGGCAATCTAAATGTATTATTTTATCCTAAAATAATTAATGAGTCAATTTAATGATTCATATGGAGGTAGTTGTATTTATTGCATTTATATCAAATAAAGACAAGTTGAATATATAGCATTGTCGCTTTAGCCATTTAAATATGAAGAGCATGATAGAACTCAAGTTTATGGTAAGTGCTTTAGATCTTGGCAAAATAAGTCAAAATGCAATACAACTTGTATGTAAAGGATGCATACAAGACAAATAATAAAGGGCCTCATTTCCAAGTGGTGTAGCAACACGTGCTACAAAGCTATTGGAGATTATCCATTCTAATATATGTAGACCTATGAAGACCATAAGTATTGGAGAAGCAAGGTATTTCCTCACTTTCATTGATGATTTCTTAAGAAAGATATGGATCTATATTTTTAAAGTCAAGAATGAGTACTTTTGGAAGTTTAAAGAATTCAAATTACTTATTGAAAAACAAAGTGAATATAAAATCAAAGTGCTGTGTACAAAGAATGGAGGTGAGTACATGTCTAAGTAATTTAATATTTATTTGAAGAATGAAAGAATTTCTAGACAAATTATAATTCCATACACTCCACAATAAAATGGTGTTGCTGAAAGAGCAAATAGAACCATTGTAAAGATGACAAGGAGCATGCTTCATGCTCAAAATCTTAGTTATGAATTTTAGATGGAAGTTGTGGTGAATACAATATTTACAAGAAATAGGTGTCCAACAAGTGCTCTTGCATTAATGACACCACATTGCATTGAAGTTTGGAATGGAAGACAACTTTATATTTTATATATGAAGACATTTGGATACATTGCATATGCAAAGACA
Source organism: Physcomitrellopsis africana (assembly GCA_036785485.1). NCBI lineage: Eukaryota > Viridiplantae > Streptophyta > Bryopsida > Funariales > Funariaceae > Physcomitrellopsis > Physcomitrellopsis africana. The sequence goes on along the minus strand of JAWRVF010000978.1, from coordinate 70,407 downwards.
TCAGATTGTATGATGTCCAAACTTGATATAAAAGATACAAAGTGTATATTCTTGGGATATTGTGAAGATATCAAGGCATAGAAGCTAATGTATTTAGATACCAAAAAGATCATCAAAAGTCATGACACTGAATTTTTGGAACATAAGAGTGCTTGTAAGTACTTAGAGATGTATCCAAGTGGGAGTAATAGTGTATTTGTAGACACATCTTTAAATTCAACAAAGAAAGAAGAAAATGAAGACAATAAAGATGATAGAGATATAAATCAAAAAGAAGAACTTAATAAGATGGATAAGATGAAGACTTCTATAATTGCTAAAATCAACAATAAAGAAAATAAAGATGTTGAAGATTATGATGATGATGAGAAATATAAATCTTTGAATGAGAAAAGATAAATTTTAAAAGAGAAGAAGGTTGAAAGAGAACATGGAGTTTAATAAGATGAGTCTTCTTCTTCAATGAAAGGAGATATTCATTGAGAGAAAGAAGACCACTTGGTGAATGGTAGAAGAATCACATCTTTCTTTAAATAAGTGAAGAACTTGTAAATGTTGCACTTCTTGCTGATCCATTGATGTAATGGATAATATTGTGAGATATAAGGCAAGATTAGTTGCCAAAGGATACTCACAAGTTGTTAATGTTGATTTCAATGAGACATTTGCTCTTGTGGCTAAATTCACCACCATTAGAATCATTGTGGCAATTGGGACATCAATGGACTTGGAAATGCATCAAATGGATGTAAAGATGGTTTTCTTAAATAAAAAATTTGAAGAAGACAATTATATGGATCAATCTCAAGGATTTATTGAAAAAGGCAAGCAACATCTTATTTGTAAATTGAAAAAATCTTTGTATGGACTCAAACAATCTCCAAGGATATGATATCAAAGAATTGACATATTCTTTATGAATGAAGGATTTATAAGGAGTAATGCTGATCATTCTATATATGTGATACAATCAAAAGAATTCTTGATAATTGTTATCCTTTATGTAGATGATTTAATTATCTTAATCAATATTTTGAAGATAATAAATTGATTGAAGACAAGTTAGAAAAAGAATATGAGATGAGTGATTTGGAAGAACTTTAATATTATTTAAAAGTGAAATTTTTAAGAGATTATGCCACGAAGACCATCATAATGAGCCAAAAGAAGTATATTGAAGGAATGTTGAAACGATTCAATATGGAGGATTGCAAGTCCATTTGAACACCTTTGTAGTTCAATTTAAAGTTGATGAAGCTCACGGATGAAGAGTTTGCTCAAGTTAAAGGTCAAATGCAAGGTGTTCCATACAAAACAGCAATAGACTCACTTATGTATGTAATAATTGGCACAAAGGTAGATCTTGCATATGCGGTAAGTGTTGTAAGTCAACACATATCAAAAGCCGGGTCAATCCATTGGGCAACCATCAAAAGAATCATGAGGTACTTAAAAGACACATTGGACTTTAAATTGTGCCTTGGAGGTGATAATATTACTTTATTTGATTATTATGATGCGGATTGGACATAAGATGCAAATAATAGAAGGTCAACAATGGGCTATGTGTTCTTTGTTGAAATAGGAGCAATTTCATGGAATTATAAGAAGCAATCCATAATTGCAAAGTCTACAATGGAGGTGGAATATATGGCAATAAGCTATAGAGCAATGGAGGCAATATGGTTAAGACAAGTTTTGGAGGACATTGAACTTATGCAATCAGAAATAAATCCAATGAAGTTAAACAATCAAAGATGCATTGCTTTTACAAAGAATCCAAAGCATCATTCAAGAAGCAAGCATATTAACATTCAACATTACTTTATAAGAGAGAAGATTGAAATGGAAGTGATTGATTTGAAATATTGTGCAACGAAAGACATGCTTGTTGATTTGTTGACAAAATCATTAATAAAAAATAGGCATCATATGTTAATAAAGGCATTAGGTTTGAAAGCCTTTGATCAATAACAAAATGAGAATATTGAGGTAAATAGATAATAGTAGAATAAACTAGCAAGTAAAAGATATTACCTTAAGTAGGTTGTTAATAGTCAAAGGATTGTCTCTTGCTAAATAGAAAGGCCATCCTATGAATAAGAGACGAAGCCAAGGATTAAAAGATAAGGTCAAGAAAATAAAAGATATTTTAAGAAATATCCAAAGACTAGATAAGAATATAAAGTATATGCCATAAGATATAGTTGAAGTAGGTGAGATGCCAAAGGATCCTATAGACATATTAGATATGCTAAAAGCATATCCACATAGAAGATAAGATTTCAAATGATATACTTCATATATTCTTTGATGAATGTAAAAGTCAAAAGATGGATAATGTCGTTATAGGTAGCAACCACCATCTATAAGTAATGGGTGTTGGAAGTGAGAGATATCTTACTCTATATTTCTCTTTGTGTATAACCTTGCTGATGCTAAGAGTTGTGATTTCAAACTTCCTTTTCTTCTATACAATTTACCTCAATGTAATAAGTCAAAAAATTATTAAAAATTAGATCTAAAGTTGCCAAAAATATATATCATAGACCAAGATTAGAACGTAGCTCTGGCACAATTAGTTCAAAAGAAGGAATAATATCAATATAGACAAAGTAGATGATTAAAGCTTTGCAGCTAAAGGAATTGAATATCCAACATCTTATTAAATACAAACTAATGATTAAAAAACTATTAATGTAGGAAAAATGACAATCTTATTTTTTAAAAAAATTAAAGCCAATCACAAATGTTACACTATATTAAAATAACAATCTATATTAAAAAAGATAAGTATCAAAATGATATAATTTTTATATTTTAAATAATCAAAATTTTAAAGATATTTAAAATATATTATTTTAATAGAATATTATAAATCTATAAATATATTTTAAAAATATAAAATATCTAAAAATATATATATAAGCAAAGCTTGTAATTCTAAATCATCTAAAATTATAATTGTTAGAATACAATGACAAATATATTTCCAAATATTTAGATTGATATACTCTATGAAAATATTATTTTTTAAAATGTAAAGACTAAATATGTTTAATAAAAATTGGTGAGTCCTAAAAACTAGATTTAGTTTTTAAAATCAATAATTATTTGTATTAAAAATAAAAAAAATTATTATTAATCTTTAATAACACCATTGTTTATAGAGTGGAACAAAAATCTAAAGTCTTTAGATGGAACAAGGATTGTTGTTAAAGATTTGTAGCTACAAATACATAGTTACTTAGTTTCTAAAACTTACAATACAAAGAAACAATGAGAGTCATTAACAAGGGAAAAAAAGGTAAAATCACGCTCTCTCCAGTGCCATTGAAAATGGGTGAAGCATAATCGAACGGTTGGACGGCGGTCGACGGCTGGTCGATATAAGATTCCGTGCGTTGCCATGAGAACCTATAGCGCATTTTGTTAACTGCGTCGTCTTCAAGGTGCTGGGATGGCGAATGTCCTCGTGGAGACACATCAGAGACAGCGGTGTAGCTCACACCGTTGCTTTGAGGAAGCCTCGATGCTCTCGCTCATGATCCTGTTGTCGATGATCACTGCCACCCTTATTGACCAGCTTGCGTTACGTGTAACCAGTTACAGCGCTTTTGGGAGCATGCCCCTCCTTGAATGACAAATCTGCAAGCTCCTGTGGGAAGCAGTCAGTGCATGGCAGCCAAAAGCCGTACTACGCCAAGGCATACTCGTGCTTGAGTTCACTGCCGCCAGTTGCACACCAGTAGGAATATTACTATGGAGGAAACTGAGGTTGTGCAGGTGTGCCATTGCCATTCTCGATTGTAGAAACAAGATCTGCAATGTGCGTTGAACTTGAATTGTGCAACATTATGCATGTGAGATCTTGATATTTTCATCATTGCCTCATCTCAACCAAACTAAGTTGCTCATTTAAAGCAATTTTTTAAGTCAATTATCATGCCATCTATAAATCATCATGAGTGCCTAACTGCCCACTGTGATCAGGCCGGTATTCAGAACCGCAGTGCCTGCCAGGAGCTCGTTTGCCGTGAGCATGGTATCCAGGTTGATTAACTCATGTGTAGTTCTTTTGATTTGGAATTCAGTTTAGGATAACATTAATCAGTAACCAATTAATCAGATCCTTTTGAGCAATCCACCATATCTTTTATTTGAGATTTCCTGTATTTGCACTTGTAAGGCGATAAGTTACAACAATTATATGCAGATGACCTTGTGTAATTATGCACCTTGATGGCCTAAAGGACAAGACGGTGAAAGGAAGCGATGACTTAAACACCTTCTACGAGATGGTTGTCAGGAAACACGTGCGTCGATGGGCGATGCTAGATTTGGAGCCCGTTATGATCGATTGGGTGCGCACTGCTTTGTACCGCCATCTCTTCGACCTTCACAAGGTCAACAGCGGCAAAGAAGACGCTGCCAACAACTTCAGCTGGGGCAACCGTCGCGGACACTGTAGATCTAGCACAGAACTGGATCCGGAAGTTGGCAAACATGTGAACTAGTTTGAAGGGATTCGTGGCACACCATGGTGCTGGTGGCGGCACGGCACGGGCTAGGGGTTGCTACTCCTGGAGATAGTGACCTTGAACTTCGGCGAGGAGCAGACGTTCATATTCGAGTTCAAGGCGCCAATGTAGGTTGGCATGGCACGGCCTCTTGGAACATATCGAAGTGTCGAAATTGTATGAAAACGAAGTCTTTTACACCATTTGTTGGAGGAATTCGGAGATCTAGCTGTCGACGCATAGAAACTTGAACAGGATTCTCACGCAGGTGATGTCATCGACGGCCTCTTTGCGATTCGACGGAGCGTTGAACACGCATCTCACCTACTTTCAGACGAATTTGGTAATGTATCTGCGCATTCACTTCATATTACACTTGTATGTGCCTGTGATCGCGGCAGAGGAGGCCCATCACGAATAGCGGTCGGTGTTAGATATGGATAACAGCGTGTATGGGCTGTTCAGTGTGACGTCCAAGTGCGACACAAGGCATGGGAAGCATATCGCATGCACCACGATGCACTAGGCGACGTGGGGCCCAAGCAAGTGAAATCGTCGGTGCGTACCATTGAGTCGAAGCGGGCGAGTCAGTTCATGGACTGCTCCGTGGCGGAGTTCAGGATGAGGATTAACAACCAGGTGCAGCGTGTAGACCAGGGCGAAAAAACAGCTCGTAAGGTGCATGATCGTCAATACGACGGCGATCGCGGGGGTGATCTCTCCGCTGGACCATTAGTTCCACCTGATATACGGGAAGTGCGAATTCGTGTACTACTACGTTGGCAAGGGGATGAAGGAGCTTCATGAGTTTTCGGTTGCACCCATAGATTTTTGACGCTTCGGAGGGTTTCGAAGAGGTGAGCCCAAAGGCGACCGAGGGCCACGTCGAAGACTTAGGCGATAATTTCTAGGTTAAACTTCTTTCAGATTAGAGATGGGCCTGCTCTGTAAAAAATTTCCATATTTCATGCTTTTGTCTTTGCACGTTCTACGGAGTCTTTAATTCTGCAGCGAGATAAATGAGGAAAGTGGGCGAGATGTTCACATTGTGAACCTGAATATAGTTGTAATTACTTCTGCATGTCCAAATCATAGATTTACAATTCGTAATTAGTCGGATGTGCAACAAGTGGAGGTTGGGCTCGGGTAATGAATGTAGTGGAAGAGGAAGGATTCAGCAAGGTTAGAAGTGGGAAACAAATTGAAGTTTCAGCTGACAACTTAGCGACACTCGTCCACTAAAATAAATAAACAAAGAAAATATCAACAAACAGATGGGATTGCAAGTCTTCCAAGGTGAGAGCTATTACAAAAGAAAATTTAAATTTGTAGAGCTATTACAAAAGAAATTTAATGGAAAACCTTAACTTACCACAACAAGGTACAAGAATTATTGAAGAGACAATTAAAAGCTAGATTAGTTGTGTAATCATTGAAATTTGAACCTACAACAAGGATTTCATGAAAATATTATAACATGTTACATTTTAATGATTGTTTTGTTTTGCTAATACATTAAATGAAAGGGATGTTCTGAAATGCACACTACATTGGTTGGCAGGACATTGAAGCTTCTGGATATGTATCCTCAAAAGGCACAGGAACATATCACATAGTGTAATGAAAAAAAATCAAAGAACGAGCCAGAATATGTGCCATAGTAATATATTTAGCAGAAAATACAACATTACATAAGACTGATGATTTCGCTGTGATTTCACTGTGACGCAGTGAGTGATGATTTCACTGTGACACGGTGACGATGAACACAATCGGTATAGAAAGACTCTGTAATTGTGCACCCCGTCGCATGTAAAATCAGTAGACCATCAGGTGCAAAGAGTATGTGAATGTTTAGTGTGTGGGAAATACTAGGTTGCAATTATTATTACATTGGGGTTTACAGGATTTCCAATTTTTCAAATCGATATATTTAGCAATTCTAGATATGAAGGATTGTGAAGCAATAGCTTGAATGTACAGTAGATATAGGAGTAGAAGAATTGTCAAGTGTTATGCACCTCACTTGATATTCACGATCGATAAAGCTATCAAAATAATTGCAAGAGAAACAGAACAAGTTGTTCAAGATGGCATTTCATATTTGGCATGCACAAACAGTTGCATTGCAGGAGTGACATATTCTAAGTAAACACAATTAACACGAATTTGAGAGATTATTAAACCGAAAACGGCAGTAAAAAGAAGCTTTATTAAAAGTTACTTGGGTTGTAACCAAGTTACATCCTTAGTAGATGCTCGGAGTGATATCATCAAATCATTCAATATTAGGCTCCTAGCAGAAACGACCGCTGCAACGCATCCTGCGCATAGCATTTAGTCACGGGTCGATCCGGCAGTTCACTATTTTAGGCAAGCCACTACTTAGACAATTCAATAATTTGCCGTGAATGAATTGGAATTAGAGTACGAAATCATGTGAAAAGGAGCTGAATGCAGATAGTTCAAGACGTAGCGGAGTTTCAGCATTGCTCCCCGCCACATAACTGGTTACTCAGATGATAATTTTCACATTAGGGGCTAAGATTTTCAGATGTTGATGAAGAGCCACGTCATTCCTGCATTTAACATGAAATTCACATACCACAAAGCATCCACAACTCAAAAAGTATCCACACAACATTCAATGGCACATCGACATCAGTGTCAGTCTCCTGCTGATGGCATTGGAAGTAAAAAATCTCCTCGCCTGCAGCCCTGAGCGCCATCCCAAAATCTCTGCACAAGCAAATCCATGCACACTCCCTTCGCAGGTATTATCCTGATCAGGTTTTAAGGGACTCTCTCAGCCTGCTCAAAGCAAGCACCCCCGGTGCCGAAAGGATTAGCGACAAGAACCAACTAACACTTCATTATGAGATAAAAGGAGAGGTACAGGCGATTTTACTCTGGCTTTCCTAGCAGAAAGTTTAACGCTCTAAACCTCAGCCCACTACTTACCATACAAGCAACCCAACCGAACCCACAGATTACGCCATATCGATACTCATTGTCGACAAACAACTTTGAACTAGATACTTACACATCTATAAAACATGACAAGCTCCCTCGGTGATGTGTGGTTCGCTACACGAAATGAATCATAAGCAGCACTCAAATATCCGTTTCGAAACGTCTAGGCGGATGCGGTTTCGTCATCTGTAGATGCTAACACCAGTTCAGGGTGGATGTTAGGCTTGTAGTTTCCGTCAAGCTCGTTGGGAAGACCCAGCGCCTTCAAGGCCAAGTGCGCAGCCTTCTGCCCAGATATCATCATCGCTCCGAATGTTGGCCCCTGATCATCGATAAATAGGTCAGACATGATTCAAGCAAAATCAGAAGAGTTGAGGATCAAGGGTTGCAATGGAAAGGAAGCAGACTAGGAAGGAATATACACAATCGGGAAGAGAAACAAGACAGCAAGTTCGAATGTACCATTCGTGGGGACCCGTCGATCTCAGCCACCTCCATTCCCGTCACAATCATGCCAGGCACCACCTCCCGAGTGTGCTTCACTATCGCGTCCTCTGCCGCGTTCATATCCAGGCACTTCATCCCGGGCACGCTCTCGATCATCCCGATGCTCCGCAGCCTCTTCACTCCCGTCGCGCCGAACGGTCCGTCGTGCCCGCACGACGACACCACCACCTTCGCCTCCATCACGTTCGGGTCCATGCACGACTGTGTGTTGTGGTTCTGCGCCACCAGCGCCCAGTTCGTCACCACGCCGGACACCCGATCGCCCCGGATGATCAAGTCCTCCGCCGCCACCGCGTTGAACAGCTTCACGTTGGGCCGGGCCAGCAGCTTGCTCATGATCGTGGATGTGAACAGGGCCGCGTGCTTGATCACCACGTAGTTCTCCAACTCCTCGTATGGCACCTCAATCTCGTCCAAGAAGCGGTGGGCCGGCTTGCGCACCACCATGGCCGAGAACAGCTGCCCGCCCAACCACGCGCCTCCTCCCGGCGACACCGACTGCTCGATGATGGCCACCTTCACATTCGGGTTCTTCGACAGCTCGTAAGCGCATGACAGGCCCGCAGACCCAGCTCCCACCACCACCACGTCGGTGTCGGCGTGCGTGATCATGTCGGTCATGTAGCGCCGCGTCATCTCGCGCGCAACGATGGACTCCTTGATGGGCTCGAACTTGTAGTTGTTCAGGTCGTACTTGGCATCGGAGTACATCGACGCGCTGACGGCCGGCACGCGGGTGTGCCTAAGCTGGGCCTTGGGCGAGGCCACCATCCTGACGCCGGCAAGGGCGCTGGAGGACGATCCCACATTGCTGGTGATCTCCGGGGCGCAGGCAAGTCCTGCAGCCAGTCCCGCAGCCTGCACGCTCACGGTCGCAGCCATTGTCATAGACGCGGAGAATTGGTGTCGACACAATGCAGAAGCAAGAAGACACCAGCGAAATGGCCAAACCACACTAGGAGCGGATAAAACGGAGGAGACTGATAAGTCACGGAACTAGTTTACTGATATGAACGGCAGGGATCGCATTATGTAGGGGCTGGCAGAAGGTGCTGACAAACCGAGAAGATGCTGATGAGCTTTTAGTGATTCTTTGATTGGGGACGTGAATTTGGAAACTGGGAAGGGCCTGCGAAAGATGGGTGCTAACGACATGGAAGAGAAGATTCCTTTTTTAAGGAGGATAAAGATGAGGATAAAGGAAGTTTTATCTTTGGATCACTGCTTTGATGCGATGGACGTGGGGGAGAGCTTGTGGGATGAAGCACCAACGCTCTACGCTAAGCTTCATTCCAGCGCATTTCATTCCTTAATGCTATCTTAAATACGTATTTATATTTCAATTATAACCAACATTATGATTGTGTGTTCTAGGATGATGGGCTTGGAGAATTTCTGCTGGAAAATACATGTTGGTTATTTATTTTTTTAAAAGTGGTAAATGTGTGGGCCATGCAGAATGAATGCTTTCCAATTCAACTTTTTCACTTTCAAAGAAGAGAAAAAAGATCCAAAAGATATTTTGAGACTAATTTCTTTTGACTTTAGTAGGCAACCCATTCTTCAAAAAGTTGCCACATGGAATGATTTGTCTTATTGTGAGATTCTCCAAAATCTAGTCTCTAATCCATTTTCTTATTTTGCTACTATCTAATGTATATTTTTACTTGTACAACTTGTAATAAATGAAGAATTGTTTATAAGTGTTGTCATTCTTTGAATTGTGTCCAAACTAATATACTCCTACTAATAGTGTTAGAATGCATCTAATACTCCTACTAGTGTACTAATTTGTCATCTTTTTTCTTTACTTCTTTTATAAATTTTTAGTTAAAATTATTTTAGATATGTTTAAAGTATAATTTTAAAATATTTTTTACTTCTCTTTTTTATTTTTTCAATATTTTTTGTATCTACAAAAGTTTCATAATATATACTAAGTTTACTTCCTTAAAGTATGCAATAATTCAATTCAAGTTTTTTTCTATTATGTATTTTCAAGTTTTATTCTATACATTTAGTTTTCTTATAGTTTTATTTATTTATTTGGTTATTTTAGTAGTAGAATAAATTTTAATAAATTTTAATTTTAAATTATTAATATTAGAATTTAATTTTATATATATATATATATATATATATATATATATCAATATTATATTTTAAAATAAATTTAAGTTTAATAAATATATTTTATTATATATATCTTGGATATTTATATTATTTAAATATATAAAAGTTAATAATAAAATTAGAAGTAGATTAGATAAATTTATCTTATTATAAAATATTAAAGAAGTTTCCTAAATATTTTGTGTAGCTATATAAATCTCTTTTAGAAATTCCCTAGATCTAAGAAACTACTATAAAAATATTCTACAACATAAATACTTATCCTCTAAGCTTTGTAGTCCTTTGGTAGCTTCTACACTACCTTCCCTTAATTGGAAAAATTTTGACATAAAACTAAGACCATCCTTAATCTTGTCAATATAACAAAACTTAATTGAATCTTAGTTTAAACCTCTCTAATATCTTCATAATTTATAATTATTATTCTATATATATATATATACACACATATACACATATACTTATTTATACATATGGTTATTGATTATACATTATTTATATATATGGTTATTGATTATATATATATATATAAGTTATCTTAAAATTTGGTTAGGTAAGTTTATATTCTTAACAATTTGACAAGACTAACATACAGAGTATAAAAGTTTTATTACCACAATCAACATTATATTGATTGATTCTAAGCAATTTTTTTTTTTTTTTTTTTTTTTTTTTTTAGTTCTTTAATAAATCTACTATTGTAATTAAATTTTACTTATTATAAATTATCATAGAGAAATATTTACATCTATTAAAAAGTTTATAAAAAATTATAAGATAATATCTACAATAATAAAAAAAATAATAAAGAATATAATATCAATAGATAAAAAAATTAGATTTTTTTTATTTAATTATTATCTATAATATTTTGTTATAAATATTTTATATTATTTTTAACATATATATTTTTAAAAAATTATAATTTAAAAATTTTTTAGATAAAAATTATAGATCTTATGTTTATTTTTTGAAGAGTTTTTCTTAATGCAATGTAGTGATTTATTAATTCATTACTATAGTACCCTCCTAGTCTTAGATATTCCACATACTATATAGTTCTCTTAATAAAAAATATATTAAAATATAAATAAAATAGAAATTAAATTTTCAACAAAAAGACAAATAAACAACTAAAACAAGAAGAGAGAATTTCTTTATGCATAATTGTACCCAATAATTTTATAATCTTTGGCTTTGATTTTAAACTTTTATCTTACTATATGATGTTAATCTTTGAAGCTCTATGTTTTTGGTGTAACTTATAATAGTTGTGATTTTTGGATCTTGTATCATCTCTAAATTGTTTTATTCTATCTTCAAATATAATGCTTTATAATTCCAACTCTAACATTAGCCATAGAGTCTTCATTTCAATCCAATTCCAATAAAATATTTTTATCTTATGTGTGCTTATTGCAAATGAATGGACCAAAAATATAATAAAAATATAATAAAAATAAGTATATTTTTTACAAAGTACCTTAAGTTAGATTATTAAAATGCTTAATTACTTCAATTTTTCATGGATAATAAAAATTTTGCAAATTCTAAAAGTATATTGCTAAGCTAATAATTAATAAAGAAAACATCTAAATTATTTTTTTAACTATTGTAAATGTAAGACCAATTTTTAAACTAGACCAAAAAAATAAGCTACTTCTACTATGTTATTCCTATTGAAGAATACAACTTTTGTTATGAAATAATTTATATTTTTATTAAAAGTAAAATTAAATTATAGAATTTTATATTTTATCGATAAAGAATACGATCTTTCAATGCAATATTCTACTATACTAACTATAGATTTAAATCTAATCTAAATATACTTAATACCTTTGTTGATTTAAATCTATATTATTCCGCATCTCTCACTTGATTAAAATACTTAAGAAAAGATCCATAAGTGTCATGTAGTAATTGTGATTATCCTTAGGAAGACTTTTAATTAGTATATCTACAACCAATTTTTGACTTAAATAATAAATCATTTGAACTTGTCCAAGTTGTAATAGTTCATAAGTAAAATATATTTGAATGTTAATATGCTTGCTCCTATTTTAGAATTTAGAACTTTTTGTTAATTAAATTATATTTTAATTATTTCAATATATAATTTTAGGAATTAATTGAAGATGTGACAAATTAAAAAAGAATTAACAAAGCCATATTGCTTTTGTAGCTATTCTTTATAATGAAATTTATTCACTTTTTGTGGATAAAGAGGCAATTGATTGTTGTTTATGACTAATCCAACTAACAATGCAATTGTCACATAAATAACAATAATCTAAGATAAATCTATGTGTATCTATATTACTTGCTCAATGAGCATCAGAGTATCCTATAAGCTTGAAAGCTTTGGATGATCTTTGATAAAAGAAACCTATGTTTGATATTCTTTTTAAGTATCATACAATTCTTATAGTAACAATCCAATGGTTATGACCTAGATTGAATAAGTATTCAGCAATTATATTAGCAGCAAATAAAATATCAAATTGTGTATTGATTGATACATGTTATATACAAACAATTATTATTTTATATAATATGTGTTGCATTTTCTTAACTTCTTTATTTGTCTAGAGATAGTCATCTTTGCTAAGTATTTGTCTTTGTTCCAAAAGGATAGACAAGGGATTATAAGATTCAAGTTTAAATATATTTTAAAAAATCTTTATAAATTTTTCTTTTCTCTCATAAATAATATCTAGTCCTAGTATAGTAGTCTAGATAATAGATTCTATATCTGTTATTTCAAACTTAAATAATAATACAAATTTGATTTATTAGAAAAGATCATATAAATCATTGGTTGTTAATAGAATGTTATCAAAATAAATTGCTAAGATTAAAAAATTGGTTTTTTTTCTTTTATATAAATATTATTATTTGATATATTTTTAGTAAAAATAATAAAAAATAAAAATATATCAAGCCTTAAATACCAAATACATGAAGACTGTTTAAAACCATAAAGAAATTTATTTAATTTACATGGAAGTTGAAGTCCTTTTGGAAATGCCACATAAACTTCTTCTTGAAGACTACTATTGAACAAGTTGTGCACATATCTATTTGATGGATGTCTAAGTTAAAATTATCAATACAATATAAAAGTCTTCTATTAATGAGGCCTTTAAAACAAAAAAAAAAAATATTATAGTAATTAATCTCTTCTTGTTGAATAAAATCTTGAGCAACTAAAATAGTTTTTTTGTTTTTTATTTTTTGTTTTTTTAATAATTTCATTATTAAGACCATATTTGGTTTTTAAAATCTATTTAGAACCAATTGTATTATAGTTAGGAGGTAAAAGACATAAAGTTCAAGTATTATTCTTTTGCAAAGATTTAAATTTATCATCTATAATAGCCTTTCAAGTTAAAGAACTTTGTAATGCTCTCATATATGTTTGAAGATTTGATGACATTAGAAAAAAAAAAAAATGTTAGAGGAATTTCAAAATTAGATAAAGATAAATATGTTAAAATGCATATTTTTAAAATCAGATAAAGATAAATATGTTAAAAAAATGTTAAAATGCATATTTTTAAAATCAGATAAAGATAAATATGTTAAAAAAATGTTATAATGCATATGCTTTTAAAGGTGGTCACTTTTTCAAAGTAGATAGTGATTTGGACTACTTAGGTCAATAGTAACCTTCTATAGTATTAATAAGCTATTGGAGATATTTTTTTATTTTTCAAGGTCTTAAAGAGTGATTTATATTAGAATCACTACTACTATCTAAAAAAAAAGAATGTAGCAGTTGAGAAGGTGTAGATGGATTGATTGGTCTAGATGACTCAAAAATTAGATTTGACTAATTTAATTGATTTGGCTATTGTACAAGTAGAGGTTGTACTTATTGTATTAACAATGGATTATGAAAACTAAGAATTGGTCTAAAAAAGGTTGGTAATAATAAAAATTCATCATTTAAATTATTTTTATTTTAAGAAAAATCCTTGAAATAAAAATAATAAAATAATATTTCTTTTAAATAATATTTTAAAAAATAATTATAGATCTATTGTGTTTGATTTGTAAACTATGTCTGTTTATGCTTGAGACATAGTCAAGAAACCAACACTTAATACTTTTATCAAATAAGGCTAATTTCTTCTTAGTTTCTAGTAGTACTAAACCATAGGTTGTACATCCAAAGATTTGGAGATGTGCCGAATTAGGTTGTCTACCAGTCCTTAATTTATAAGGTGTTTTATATTGAATAATTTTTGAAGGTTGTCTATTTTAGAAATAAATGGCTGTGAATAAAGTCTCTCTCTAATGTGATTTAAGAAAATGTGAATAAAATAATATATTTAAAGATGATATCAAATAATATCCTACTTTTTTTTTGTTTAAAAATCCTATTCTACTCAAAGATATATAGAAGTTTAAATTCCCTTTATATGCTGTGTTTAATACAAAATTTATTAAATTATTTGGAGGTGTATTCACTACCTCCATCACTACTTAAAACTTTGATTTTTCTTCTACTGAAGTTTTTTACATAAGCTTTATATTCTTTGGATTTCATAAAAGCTAATGATTTGAATTTGAGTAAATATAATATAATATAACAACTAAAGTCATTAATAAATATAACAAAGTATTGTAATCCACTATAAGTTAGAATTAACTCAGGTCTTAAAAGTCAAGTATATTAAATAATCTTAATTTGAAATTTTATACAAATCAAATTTTATATTATATATGAGTACTGAGTCAAGATCTTATGTGTTTGAGTATTGAGTCAAGATCTTCAAATATCATATATAATATAATATAAAATTTTATATTTTATATTATATCTTGACTCAATACTCAAATACTCAAATATTATGTGTTTTGAGTATTGAGTCAAGATCTTCAAAAAATCTATTTAGTTCCTCTTCAGCTTCTTTTTAGTTTGACTTAAAATTGATGTGTGAAATTGGAGTAACTTCCAAAAAAATTAGTAATAATGGTAAGGATGTATGTATCTTTATCTTTCCATGCTTCTTTCTTTACAACACCAATAGCTGGAATATGAATTATAGTACCACCTAACATTGTTAGTAGTGTAATTGGTTTTAATTATATGTCTTTCACAATATTTAATAACTTTAGCAAAGCACATTATAAATAAAATAATAATATGCTCTAATATCATATAAATGAATACAACTTTTTGTTGTGAAATAATTTATCATGTATTAAAAGTAAATTGAATTATATAATCTTACCTTTTTATTCCAATCAATTATTACAAATGAGTTACAACTTTGTTAATGACCATATCTAGTGAAGAATAGAGCTTACTTTAGATAATTTAAAACTCCACTTTGAACAATTTTAGATTTTGATTCTTTTTTATTGTCTCTTTTATTGAATTAATGTTCTTCCTCTTCTCTCCCTAGTATTTAGTTTAACTCTAGGTATAATCTCAACCCAATTGATATTTAGATCAACCAAAAGTAATTGGAATCTAAGCTCCATCTAATCATCCTGAACCTTTAACCCTTGATTTTTTAAAAAAAATAAAAAAACAAATATACAAAGCACAACATTGCACTAAAGGGAGCTTGAAATTGTTCTAGCCCTGTCACTCCGGGCCACACAAAGGATGACTACTGGGTAACCGACTGAGCGAGATACCAATAATTACGCGGGATTGAGGATGAATATCGCAACATGACTCTCTGCTTAGATCACTTTCCAAACAAAATGGCGATCTAAGAGGTGTTCTTTTGCTCCTCACCACCGACACCGTGAATACTATAAACTTCGTCGACGTCGACATCGCCGAAATGCGTCCGCTCCAAACTCTATTGGATAGCAATTGAGTCGAACCCGTTGACACAATGATACAGAATCCTGTCCCCTACTTGCCTGTCGAAGCTGACGAAGTATGCGTCAGCGACCCGCCATGCAACGAGTCCGTCAATAGCTCATCGTTCAACTTGTGCATCTCACCTTTCAAGCTCCGAGTTGGGAAACAGGGGAAGAACAAGTATGGCTTGTTGTCCCTTTCAGACAGAAGAGTCGCTGCTAATAACGGCATCCACTATACATGCCACTGAGAAGTAGGCGTACAAGTCTTACAGACTCCTGTTGCAGGTACCGCAAGCGTGGTTCGTGGATAGCAGTGAAGCTGCAACACCCGGTTTTTGTCTAATAGGCTAAGGGTGGTTCAAGGAGTTACTGCAACCTACCTCTGGTTCCATGCTGAACATCGATCTAGAATCCCTCGTGCATGGAGGGTTACTAACCGATACGTCTGCATGTGGGGGGTTTGAAGTTGATCCAACATGTAAGTTAATATTAACTAAATAGCTGCCATCGTTATGTTTTGGATTCTAGTTCAGAGTTTTAGATGTGGCAGTCATCTCAGTCTTGCTGGAGCTTATATTCCATGTTACAGAAAAGGTTGACTGCACATGTTCTCCACCCCAAGTCGACTCCATTCTAATTAAAACCATCAGCATAACCAGAAAAGCTCGAGTGTCTTTCAACGATAAATTCACTAGACATGTGGTTCCAGCCTCCATGCTGTGAAAGGGAACGACCTTTTAGTCCTCAATAACACTCGACACATGTTTTCAAGGAGACTTGTAAAAACCATTGTAAAGGACAACAATCTCATTCGCATGCCCAAATATTGTTTCATGGTACAGCTTATACTATGAGAACAGTAGGAGGATAGTATTTGGTAAATTTGCATCAGGTCAAGAAAAAAATATTCTTAAATTTTTGGATTAAATTTTGGATCTAGTTATTTATCTTTTTATAAATAAAATTGTCTTTATTAAACTTACCATTTTTAAGAATTAAAACTTATAAAAGCAAAAATCAAAAAAATCATTGAGGTGACACATAGGTTGTTTATTTGGGTTTTTATTATTTGTTAACTAGTAAACCATATTTTAGCAAACAAACATTTTTGCATTGTTGGCGTTAAATTCAAGTAACTGATTAATTTTAATTTTTGAGATAACTCTATTATTCATAATTTTGATCTAGTTTTTTTTCCAGTTATAAATAATCATTTTTCCTTTTGATTATAAACTATCCAACAAAGTATTATAATCTGTACTTAATTCTAAATCACAAATTATTATAAGAGTACTCATGTATAATATGTAGTAAATATATAATACTATTTTCATTTATACCAAAATACTAACTAAAAAATATTTTTATATTTTTATGTTAAATAAAAAAATAATGAATTTAATTTATACACATCTACTATCTTTTTAAAAGCCTTGTATATATAGAATATTAATTTGGAAAGTCACAACTTTAAATTTAGATTGTTTTAATATTATTTACTTGTAGTATTATTATTTTTACAACATTGTCTCTTAAAGTAAATTTTTTATTGTATTACTTATATAATATAAAATTAAAAAAAAAACACATTTAGAATAATTATAGAATCTAAGAAATACAGTTAAAATGTTTTTATTGATTTGGATAAAAATAATCTTTTGTAAGTACCTGGAATATATCTTATAAAAGAATACGGTTTATTTCTGTTAAATATAAAAAATTATCAAATAAAAGTTAATATTTATTTATTATTTTATACTATTAACTATTAAAAATTTTAAAAATAAAAATAAAAGTATAAACTTGGTATTAATTAATGCAAGTTTGCACTATATTTGGTCTAGAATGATGTCAACTTCTACCAATGTGAATATTTTAGTAGCTAATATTATTATAATTTAAAAAAATATAATTTAGTATAATATTCTAGAATCAAAATAATTTGTAGTCTTTAAAGAATTTACAAAAAGAATCAATAATTGACAAAATTTTGAAGAATTATTTTTAAAAAACTAATTTTTTAGTTTAATTATGCTATGATCTATCATAAACTTCTAATACAATATACAAAGTACAACCTAGAAGACTAATTGTACTTTTAATCTAGATTAAAAAGAGTTATAAAAAAATATTAGCAATTTAATCTATAAAATTTTAAAATAAAATTATATATATATATATATACAACTTAAAATTATTATAATATTAATATCAAGTATTTTATTTTTAATATTATATAAAAAATAAAAAAAGATTAAAATATATATCATAATCATTTATTTGATTTTATTATTGATTAATAAAGATAAATATATATTTTTAAGAATTAAATTAAGAATATAAAAAAGTTTAAAGTCAATAAATTTTATATTAAGTGAATAAGAAAAAAAAGCTTTTTAAACATTAATTTTTTGTATTACTTAGAGACAAGTACAAACATAGTAAATTTTTTATTTTAAAATAAAAATACTTAGACTACCTTATATTATTCTAGTCAAATAAGTTTTATTATTAAAATCATGTGATAAATTAAATTGCTATAAATATCTTTATTATATTATTATTAAGACTTTTAAAAATAAAAAAAGTACTTTAAAATATAACTCTATTTTAACTTATAAGAGATTTTAGTTTGATAATCTTATTTTTTTTATTAACAAACTTTAAGACAAATTAAAAGAGACATTGCATAAAATTTAGTATAATGTTGATTAATATTTGAGGTTGTACTTTAAAATAATCCTAAATAATAAAAATATCAAAAATTAGTAAGAATTAAAATTTTTCTATAATATTAGAAACTACAATGGTATAATTATATAAATTATTTATTTTACTTTTTTAAAAATAAATATACGAATATTTTTAGTATTATAAACTATATTATTTCTATACATCAATAAAAATATTCTATAAATTTAAAAATATTTAGAAAATTTAATTACATATTTGATATAAAATATGATTTTATAATTTTATAAATTTATTCTCTTTTTTCCTTATTAAACCACATTAGAACATAACCAACTAGTATTACAAGAATATAGCAAGTTTAAACAGAATTAAGACAATTAGCTATGTAGGTCTTTAATCTTAAATATAAATAACCTAGAAAGAAAAAAAATTAAATCATATTTATATTTATTGATCTATAGATTTGGACAAAGTACACAATAAATTTAGAGAACTACTAAGTGGACACCCCTCTTTTACTATGTGGACACCCCTTGTGTAGTTTTTTTTAATTTATTCAAAAAAAAATTTAAAACAAATGTTGTTATACTTTCAATTATTTGTGCAAATTGATTATATAATTTTATAGTTTATTTTTTGACATAGAACATTCATCTATATTTTGATATATTATATAAAAAATTTAGGCACAAAATCAAGATATTAATTTATTTCTTATTAATTATTTGTTTTCATAATTCTTCTTAATAGTAATAATATAATCATCAAAAAATATCATCATAAAAAAACTCAAGTAGGAATGATATTGTTGTGTGTATGCAAGAGTATGTGGCACAAGGGATGTCCAAGTGGTAAAAGGAGAGTATCCACTGAGCGGATCCCTAAATTTATATTAAACAAAGAAAATATATTATTAAATTCTTTGAATAATATTTTGATCTTTTTTTCACTTAAATATTAGAATTATATTAATTTAAATTTATTAAACTATATTTGATAAGCCTTAATTAAAATACTTTGATATCTTTGTTATTTTAGTTTATTTTTTATACAAGTATTAAAAAATATATTTTGTAGTATAAAATAATTACGTCTTTAAGATTTAAAATTGATTTAATCAATGACTTTCAAGTATTACTTGACTATTATATTTTAATAAAATAAAGATTATATATTTAGAAGAAAATAGAAACAAAAGCATTAACTTGATTTAATGCTTTTGAAAAATAGCTTAAACTATTAACTTAACATCTAATAAGAATTTATTTATTTTTCTATTATCTACCAATATTGTGATTATAAATTTGTTGATCTATTTTTGCTATGGTAACCACTATTGATAAGATAAATTTTTAATACATTGTAATTTTAAATTTATTAATTGAAGTTTTTGTACAAATTTACATCAAGTATTAAAGAGAATGCAAAGACTCTTAGTATACAAGCTCCATCTTCCATAAATTTGTAAAATTTACAAGCAAAAATATACATTTTACTAGCTTTTATATTCTTTTGATATAATGAAATACCTTGAATTGTAATGTTTGTTACAAAAATTGGTATTTTGTTTTTAAAATGGTTATTATGAAATTTTAATATTCTTAATAAAAATTCAATATAGTAGTAATTTTTTTCTTTATAATTTATTTTTTAAAGTATATTAGGCGAATAATTTATAATTTTACAATTTTACTATATATTATTGAAAAACTAAAAAATTATAAAAATATTTTTTATTTTTTTATTTTTTTATCAAATTAAAAATTTAAAAATCTTATAAAAAGTTAAATAAACATGAACTTATAATGCAAGAAAAAATATGCATTACGCTCTATATCTATACAACATAAATAAATTTTTGAATTGAGTTACTTGATCTTTAAAAGTTATATTGTATTGTTTTAAAATATAAAAGATTTATTTAATAGATACTACTATTATAATTATAGGATTTTTATTTTTAAAATTTTTAGTTGTATACATACACTATTTAGACATTTAAATCACTTGATCTATATTTATATTATTCATTTTCAATGTATACTATGATAATGAGTAGTTTTTTTTTTTTTTTTTTTTTTTTTTTTGAATCATAGACATGGCTTCTAAATTTTTTTAAATTACTCATATTAATTCTAGTTTATTTTTTATATAATTAGTTTATATATATATATATATATATATATATATATATTAGTAGCTATAGAATTATCTTGGTTCTAATTGGGATTTAATTTGAATCACAATATCTATCCTATTTCTTATTAAATTTTTATTTTATAAAATATTTTGTTAAATTATTTTAAAATCAGATCAATTTTGTAAAATCACATATTTTTTAGTATAATATTTTTACTATTGCTACAATCTTCTTTATTTATTTTTTAATTAAGTTGATTGCTATATTTTATTACAAAGCTTCTTTACAAGCTTTATGTAGTTGTTTTGGTGGCAAGATACTCAATGCTTAGACAACTAGGTTCTAGTCTTACAAGTAGTAGAACAAAGAAAAAATTAAAGCCATTGTTGGTATTAACAATTCTTCTTTTGAATACTATTTATCTATAGTTTCTAAATTTATATTTTTAAAATATATATACATGTATATATATATATATATATATATATATATATAAAATATGTGATTATGTTTCTTTCTTTCTATTATTTTAAAAATTATTTTGTGAGATTAGCTATTTATATTTATAGAATATATATGAATAATGATATAAACATAAAGTGGTCAAAAAAATC
Source organism: Physcomitrellopsis africana (assembly GCA_036785485.1). Taxonomy (NCBI): domain Eukaryota; kingdom Viridiplantae; phylum Streptophyta; class Bryopsida; order Funariales; family Funariaceae; genus Physcomitrellopsis; species Physcomitrellopsis africana. The sequence continues at coordinate 48,994 of JAWRVF010000978.1, read as the reverse complement.
CTTAAATTAATTATAATTGAATTATTATGCTATTCATATTGCCTCACCCTACTATCAATTCTTATATATATATATATATATATATATATATACACATAAATTATTAGTAATTTTTGTGGTAATTATTTCAAATGAATATTAGATTATTCTATATATATATATATATATATATATATATATATACATACACATCTATACATTCATACATACCAATCACTATGTATTGATGATATCTTAAATTTGTAAATTTGTATTGATGATATCTTAAATTTATAAATTTGATGATATCTTAAATTTGTAAATTTGTATTGATGATATCTTAAATTTGTAAATTTGATGATATCTTAAATCTGTATTTTAAATATTTTACAAATTAAATTTTACACAAATTTTTTTTTTTGGTGTTATATGTTTTTCTATTTAAATCTTACTAATATATGAAATATTAGTTAAAACTTTAACCTTAACTTTTTCAAAAAAATTATATTCTTATATTTAAAAAAAAATTAAGAGTTAACATTTGATTAGCTTCAGATGTATTTTATGTAATTATTAATTTTTAAGGATATTGCTATATCCTAATAGGATGCTCAATTTGATGTAATAAAATCTAATATTTAATTCTATAATAAATAAAATTTTAAAATTGGCTTCAAAATCCTAAAAATAAAATATTCTTTTATTTTAATTTTTTATTTATCATGGATCACATTCTACCATGTATAAAAAGATATATTGCATTAATATTTAAAATACAAAATATATTATTTTGAAATTATGATAAAATTATATATAATATAATTTTTAAATATTTAAAATCTTATTTTATGTAGAACAAGATCAGAATATTTAGATTTTTGTAAAAATAATATTATTTTGAAAGAATCATGTAACTGATAGGAAATATACCTTTGAGTATTTTTAATTCTTGTTGGATCAGCTTTATATTATTAAAAAAAATTGTAAATTTTTTTGCATGCATCAAGCTAAATATATCATATTCTTTGAAGTCCATTTTATGGTTGTGCATTGCATCAACAAGAAAATATTGAAGTACATCATTTAATTAAAATTTTATATTCAAAGCTTTGATAAAAGAAAGAATGAAGTTTATATTTAAGTCTATACGAGCAAAAGAATTTAGAATTTGTTAAGTATTCATGCACAATACCACATGTCTATTTTTTGTTTGTTTTTAATAACATTGAAAAAAAAGATAAGCACACTACCTATATCACACGTTCATTGCAATGCACTCGGAGATGAAAAAAGAAGTAATATTAAAGAGTGAATTCACAAAGAAATATTATGCACCAATTATTGAAGAAAAAGAACTAAGAAGTCCCAACACTTAGCATTAGTAAGGGTTGCACAAAAAGTGAAGTATGGAATAAGATAACATTTACTTCCAACTTCTTTTACTTATAGGTGGTAGTTGCTACCTTAATGAATAATTTCTATCCTTTTATTTTTACATTCATCAAACCTACTATTAAGACATCTTTTTGTATCTCACCTACCATTAAAACATTCTTTGGTATATTTTTTACAGTCTTACTTATTTTTTAGATTGTTCTTCTTATAGCTCATCTATAAGATAGTTCTTCTACATTCTATGAACCAATCCTTTGACCATTAGCAACTTACTTAAGATAATATCTACTACATAGTTATTTATTATATTTTTCTATTACTTCTTTAATACTCCCACTTTGCTATTGGTCAAAGGCTTTTAGATCTAATGCCTTTATCAACATATGATGTCTATCCTTCACTAATGCTTTTATAAGAAAATTAGTTAGCATACCTTTCATTGCATAATATTTCATGTCAATCACTCCTATTTCAATCTTCTCCCTTATAAAGTAATGTTGAATGTCAATGTACTTGATTTTTAAATGATGCTTTGGATTCTTTGTAAAAATAAGGCACTCTTGATTATTATAGTTGATTGTAATTGTTTCTATTTGTACAAGTTTAATATCCTCTAAAACTTGTATAAACCAAATTGCCTCCATTGCACTATGACTTGCTGCCATATACTTTGCCTTCATTCTAGACCTTGCAATTATTGGTTGTCTCTTGCAATTCCATGAAATTGTTCCTATTTCAATAAAGAACACATAGCTTGTTGTTGATTTTCTATCATTTGCATCTCTAGTCCAATCCACATTATAATAACCATGTAAAGCAATGGTATCACTTCTAAGGTTCAATTTGAAGTTCAAAGTGCCTTTTAAGTATCTCATGATCTTGTTAATGGTTGTCCAATAGATTGGTCCAATCTTTGACATGTGTTAATTTACAACACTCATCCCATATGCAAGATCCATCTTTGTACCAACCATTGCATATACAACTGAGCCTACTGTTGTTTTATATCGAATACTTTATATTTTATCTTCAACTTTAGTAAACTCCTCATTTGTAAACTTCATCAATTTCAAATTAGTCTCCAAAGGTGTTGTAATGGACTTACATTCTTTCATGTTGAATTATTTTAATATATTTTAAATGTACTTACTTTGGCTCATTGTAATGGTCTTATTATCACAAGTTCTTATAAATTCCACCTCTAAATAATAGTGAAGCTTTTTCAAATCACTCATTTCATATTCTTTTTCAAACTTTGCCTTTAATCAATCCATCATCTTCAAGGTATTGGTTAATATATACAAATTATTAACATAGAGGATGACAATCAACAAAAATTCTTTTGATTGTATTATATGTATGGAATGATTAGCCTCACTCCTTTTTAATTCCTCATTCACAAAAAAAATGTCAATATATTGGTACCATACCTTTGGTGATTGCTTAATATTATACAAAAATTTCTTCAACTTACAAACAAGGTGTTGCTTGTCTTTTTGAATAAATCCTTGAAGCTGATCCATGTAGATATCTTCTTCCAACTCTCCATTGAAGAAAGCTATCTTCACATTCATTTGGTGTATCTCCAAGTCCATTGTTATCCCAATTGCCATAATAATTCTAATGGTGGTGTATTTGGCTATGGTGTCGTGTTGTGATTCAGCTACCATGTACATATATATTTAATATATAATTTACTACATAGCTAAATGAGAGCCATATTAATAGATTTTTATTAATTATAAAATATAATTAAATTAAAATTTTAAAAAGAATCTATTTAAAAAAGCTATTATTGAGATTTATATAACATTTTTTTTTTTTTTTTGATAGTGACTTTTGAGGTTGATTTTATATTGATAATAACTTTTATATATTTTAAGTCACATTTGTTAGATATTGGTGATCCTTGAAATCTTATTTTATTTCTTTTATTTGATATTTGAAATACATATTATATAAATATTATTTAAAAAAAGATTAATAAGAAATTTTTAATATAATAAAGAATAGTTAGGCCATCTATGTAGATGAATGGAGATGGATGATAGAAATTTCTATTCCTATTGGCCAAAAGTCATGTCTAATGAACTTCAAGGAGGTTTTCCAAGGCCTTATTAGGAATTAGAATTTATCTTTTGAAAGCATTCAAATATAAAAATTTAGGATTATTAAGTTTAGATTTTTGGCTATAGTTTTAATATAAAAATTGAGTGATTTGGAGTTTTTATGAAGAAGATATATATATTCAAAGTTAAGGTGTCCAAATTATACCTATTATCACTCTTTTGGATATAACTTGCATGTATAGAAAGCAATAAAGGATTGATAACTAGGATTAAAAAAATCACTTTCTTGGATATATGTTTTATTTATAATTTAATAAAATTCAAGCTAAGATGAAAAAAATATTAAAAGTTGAAATTAGTACTTACAATCTAAAGGCAATAAGCAACCCATTTAATTAGTGATTCTATTTTGAGCTATATCTTAAGCAATTTAATAAGATTTTGGCTCAAAATTTTCAAGAGTGTGTATTTTCATGTTATAAAATTATGCATAAAATTTTTGTGGTATTAGGATTTTGGATTTTTGAAATATGAAGAATATAGTGCTTGGGTGTCTATAAATTAGGATTTTAAGCACTTTCTAGGATTTTTAAGATATCAAAAAATTAGAAGCAAATTTATAGTTGGATTTTCTTGTGATAAAGATTAAAGATATAACCTATACTTTGAAAAAATTTGATAAAAATTGAATGGCTGGATCAAGATTTATTGGATTCTAAAATTTGGAAAGAAATCAATCTTTTACAAATGAATAAGCTATTAAAAGATTTTTTTTGTAATTTAAGCATTTTATAAAAATTAAAGGGATTTTTTAGGAGTCAAGACTTTGTAAAGGTAGAAAATGAATATATAGAGTTATAATAAAATTTTGATATGAAGGTGAGATTTTGAAAAGAGATTATGGATTTTTTTAAAAATTATTGAAAATCTAACTTATCAACAATTGGTTAGTTATGATTTTATATAGAAAAGGGCATTAAAAAGTTTTCTACTTATTAAAAAAAAACTCTATTTACAAGCCTACTTAAATATTAGAGGTTTTTATTAATATAATATTTTTTATAACATTATCATGTTATTAGTCTTTTTTATTAAATCACCTATTAGAGTCTTATTAATAAGCTACAAGTGAATTCTTTACAGCCAAATATCTAATATATTCTTAGATTGAAGATCACGTTGCACAACAATAAGAATAAATGTTTCATTGAAATCAACATCAAAAACTTGTAAATAGCCTTTGACAATCAATCTTGCCTTATATCTCACAATATTATCTATTATCTCCCTCTTGGTTCTAAACACCTACTTACAACCAATTGAAGCTCAATTTGGTGGAAGTTGAGTCAATTCCCATATTATATTGTCTATAGGTGACTAATACTCTTTTTCCATGGTCTTCTCTCACTTCATAGTATCCGTGGATTTCATTGTATCATACAAATTCAATAGATCATCAAGAAGGGTAACATTAGCATATTCTTCACTTACTTGAGAAAATATGTGATTCTTCCACCATTCATCGAGTGGTTTTCTTTCTCTCAAAAGATATCTTCTTTCATTTAAAGAAGATTTGCCTTATTGCATTCTATGGTCTCTTCTAAGCTTCTTCTCTCTTGAAGCTTGTCTTTTTTCATTCAAAAGATGATACTCCTCATCATCATCATCATCATCTTTAATATCTTTATGTCCTTCATTGTTGGTCTTAGAAATTATCCAAGCTTCTTTTCCATCTTCCTTGGTTCTTCATCTTGATTCATATCACAACTATCTTCATTATCTTTCTTTACTAAATTTAAAGATGTGTCCACAAATACACTAATATTCCTACTTGGATACATCTCCACGTGTTCAAAAGTACTTTTATATTCAAAAAATTTAACATCATCATTTTTGATGATCTTCTTGGAATGCAAACATATTAACCTATATACCTTGATATCTTTGTAATATCTAAGAAATACACATTTTGTATCTTTTGCATCAAATTTGGACTTCATATAATTTGATAATTTTACATAAGTAATGCATCAAAAAATCCTCATGTATAAAATATAAGATTTCTTCTTATTCTAAGTTTCTTGTGGAGTCATTAATGTGAGTGTATAAATACATTCTTTGAAAAATCATCAATAAATATGACAAAGTATCTTGCACCTTCTATTGATGGCATCTTCATAGGTCTACAAACATCCAAATACACAGTCTTCAATAACTTAGTTGCACTTGTTGCAACTCCATTTAGAAATGAGATTCTTTGTTGCTTGCCTCAAATACATCCTTCACAAATAAGAAGCATAGCATTATTACTTGATTGACCAAGATCTAAGCCACTTATTAAAGATTGAAGCTTCTTCATACTTTTAGTATTTAAATGGCTAAGGTATCGATGCCAAATATCAAATTTGTCTTTATTTTATAAAAATTCAATAAATATTGCCACTTTAATTCTATAAACTTGTTAATGATACAAGAATGTAAAACAAGAGACTTGAATTAGAGAGAGGTTTCAAAAAGAAACTAATAAAGACTTGAATTATTTAGATGAGTATACAAACAATATTAAAAAAGATGAATTAAAACTCTAAGAGATGCATTGTTAAGACTTAAGAATTCTTCAACCTTGACCCTAATATATAATCCTATCTAGGAAGCTTCTTGAGTGGCTTCCATCAAATTAAGAAGCTTTTTGAGTAGCTTCTATCAACTTAGAAGCTTCTTAGGCTCTTTCTACCAATTTTGAAGCTTCTCAAGCTTCTTCTACTAACTATAAAGCTTTTTAGCTACTTCTATTAATTAAAAAATCTCTAAAATATTTTAGAAGGTTCTATAAACTTTCAAAGTGTATGTTTCTAGTATCATCTATTTTTCTAGCAACAAGTTCTAAGAGAAGTTTATATCTTCAAAAATCTTCCTTCATACATAAAAAATTCAAAATATTTTATATTAATGAAGCTATATATTTTGTTTTTTGTTCTTAGATAATAGATTCTACTGGTCTTCAAAAAAATTGCCTACAACCTTGAGCTAATACTTTTGTTGTTGAAACATCCCATCTAAGGATTTGATCTTCATTGCGGCCTTCAAAACATCCTCCAAACAATATCTCAAATTTAAGAGGATTCACCTTTCTAAGATCAAGGAATATTACTAAAGCTCAAGCATTGAAATCAAGACTTATACGATTGGATGTTGCTCCTAATGCCTCCAATTGTGGTCGTGCTTGGTGTTGAAATATATCATCCTTACTTTGCTCAATTAAAGGTTGTAAAAATTACACTGATTTGTTCAAAGCTTGGATAACAAGTGAATCTTTTTAATCTTATTTTGCTAAATTTTTTAGTATTTGAAGATTTGACATGGTGACTAACTTGCTTCTATAATTCTATTCTATCTTAGAATAAATAACTACATATTAATGAAGGCTTTGGTTTGACTCTTTCCATCTTATAGTTATTTCTTAAATCCACTCTTTATCAAGAACTTATCATCAAATATATTTAGATTTATAAGAATAGAGTTAATAAATTTTTTATATTTTTTCAGGCGTATTGGCAAGACTTTTGACTGGTTCTTATGTACACTCGTTGATATCATAGTCCTGCCAATGAACAAAATATTCCAAATTGCCCCACCTTTTCTATGAATCAAGCACCTTCTTGACCTTGCACTCTTTATGATTTTTGATTTTAATACTAAGTGGTAATTATTATATTTTTTTTAGAATATATAATTTTTTATAAGACTTAAAAAAAAAGATATGAAAAACTAGATGTATCTTTATAAAAGATGGTAGTTCCAAATGATATGCCACTAAATTAATTTGCTTATGGATGGAAAATAGTTCTAATCTCCAATAGTCTAATTTATTGCATGGTTGCTTGATCTTGATGTTTTATCAAAGAATTCATATTTTATTGCCAATACAAAAAATAATTAGTTGATTCCTAAATTTATTTATAAATATCTTAAAAACACCTTAAAGTGCTTGCAATTAAAGTCTCAAGATTGTTTAGTATTGTAATAGATGCTTTGTAAATCTTCCAGCTACTAGATTATTGTTTTTTGGCATACTCCATAGATTAAGCTTTGAATAATATTCATAATTAGAATAAGACGATATTTGTTGAGTTAAGGCATGAATAATATTATTATATACAAACTTTGTTAACGATACATATGAGACCTAATTGTCTTATTGATAGTTGATATTACATCGTAAACACTGATTCAAAACTTAATTAATTTATTCTATTTGGCTATCAATTTAAAAATAAAAAGCCAAAAAAATTTAATATCTATCTTCAAAATATCTTCAAAACTTAGATACAAATTGGAATCTTTGATTAAATATAATATTATTTGATAGGCCGTAATATTGATATATATATTGTTAAAAAAAATCCTTGTTGTTTATTCACTAGAAGCAATCTTCTTATAAGAAATAAAATGAGCTATCTTTGTGAATCAATCAACTATTATAAAGATCTTGTTTAATGAATTAGATGGTAACAGATCAGTGATGAAATCCATCAAGATAGAAGACCATGATAATTTTAGAATAAAAAAAAGCTAAAAGAATCCATAAGAATGATGTCAAGGATTCTTGGACCTTGAACAGATGTCACAAGAGAGCACAAAGTCCTTCACAACTTTTTACATTTGACACTACCAAAAATCTCAAAAAATAAGTTCCAAGGTCTTATTAAATCCAAAGTGATCTACAGTTAGAAAGTCATGGTGAGATTATAAAATTAACAATTATATTGGTCCTTCTAGGATATATAAATATTCTTCAAAATATAGAAGATCTTCTTCAAATTTAAATTTATTAGCATTTTTATTAAGGCTATGCTTGATATCAAAGACCAAAGTATCATAGTTGCAATATGTACCTCATTGAAAAAATTAGAATCAATAGATGTCAATGCAATAGTGGAACAAAGGCAAAATTGCTTTGGCTTCAATGAAATTGCATATTATTGATCAAACATTGCTTCTTCTACTCTTAGTACAAGATATGATTTCTTTGTTAAAGCATCATTCTTTGCTTTCCATATTAATAAGTAAAAAAAAAAATTAAATTGAGATAATGACATATTTCATCAAATTTAACAACAATTAATAATCCAAGCTCATTAAAAGTATTTCAAGTTCTTATGATCTATATATATATATAATCACAAGATGCATTGCTCTTTCAAGAAAAAAACACTATTCTTCAAAAGAATCTACAATAGCAAGTTATCAAGGATACAAATTAAAATAGATGCATAAGTCAATAAAAACTATGTCAAAGGAAAAGAACAAGATAGAAATAAAAAAGTATATATATTCAAGAAAAAAGTGGAATGGATATTACCAAAGACTAGAAAATACATGAGACTCTTGAACTAGACTAGAAGCAAGAAAGAAGTTGACAAGAGTGAAGAAGGCTTCAATATTGTTTCCATTTATACTATCTATCTAAGAGCTACTTAGCAGTGTCATATGACGTGGCCTTCTATCTGGGAATACACTGCATACTTGGCTGTAGAGAGTTTATTTGAAACTTGATGGAAAAATCCAATAGATAATTTGTCCTTAATATAAAGGACAAATAATAAAAAAATCTCACAAAAGAGAAGTTATATATATAAACCCTCTTGTATTCAAGCAAGTTTGTACAAAAAGGGTTCAAATTTCCACAAAAACCCTTCAAAACTTTATTCACCTGCAAAGACTTATTTCTTGCTGAACTTTAGAGTCCAATAACTCTTGATTCAACTATTTAATTTATATAGAATTTAATTCAAAGTATAGATAATTCTCTTAGGTTTCATCACAAAAAAGAATCAACCATAAATTCGTTTCCAATTGTCTGATAACTCAAAACTCCTAGCAAGTGCTTAAAACCCTAGCTCAGAGACACCCAAGAACTATTTTTCTTATATCTCACAAATCCAAAACCATAATGCCACAAAATTTTTTTACATAGTCTTTTGACATAAACATATACACTTCTGAAAATTTTGAGCCAAAAATCTATGAAATTGTGTAAGATATAGCTCAAAATGTAACCACTATGTAAGCAGGTCACTTACTGCCCTTAAGTTTGTAAGCACTGACTTCAACTTCCAATATCTCCTTTACCCTAGCTTGGATTTTATCAAGCTGTATGTGAAAAGTGTAGCTGTAAAAGTGCTTTCTTCAGTCCTAGTCGCCGATCCTTGATTGCTTTTTTTATGCGCAAGTTATATCCAAAAGAGTGACAGTAGGTCCAAAATTGACACCTTAACTTTGAGCGCCTATAACTTCTTCATAAAAAGTGCAAATTACACAAAATTTGCACCAAAACCAGATCCAAAAACCTAAACCTTATGATCCTAGCCTTTGATGTTTGACTCTTCTCCAAAAACAAATCCTAACTCCTAATAAACCCTCAGGCAGCCTCCTAGAAGCCCATTGGACATGATTTTTGGCCAATTAGAATAGAGATTTGTATCATCTACCTCTATTCATCCACATGGATGGCCAAACTACCCTTTTTACACTAAAAACCCTTTTCTAATCCTTCTTCTTATAAGATTTACATACTTGGTGCTTTAAGCATCAAATAAAAGAAGTAAATAAGATCTTAAGGATCACCAATGTCTAACATTGGTGACTTAAGATATATACAAGTTACCATTAATATAAAATCAACTTCAAAAGTCACTACTAAAAAGAAAATAAGGTTGTATAAACCTTAATAATAATCCTTTTAATAGATTTCTTCTAAACTAGAAACCTAATCACATCCTATAACCAATAAAAGTCCACTGATACGGCTCTCATTTAGAATTTTTAGGATTTTTCTTCCATTTGATTAGTTCAATTTCTTTCAAATTTATTGTGCTTGTTGTTGACTAAGAGGTTGAAAGGTGTACAAAGTTTTAAGTAAGATCGATGGTCTAATTGAAAGATATTGAGGTTCTAATTTTTCCTAGGGTTGATTTGAATTGGTTAGAGTTTGGTTTAAGATTTTACTAGGATTTATTTAGAATTCATTTTAGGATTTTTTAGAATTTGACTAGAATTGATTAGGATTTAGTTAGGATTTGTTTTAGGATTTATTAGGATTTGAATAGGATTTGCTAAGATTTGATCATGGTTGACTAAGATTTATTTAGGATTTGTTTTAGGATTTGTTAGGATTGAGTAGGATTTTGTTAAGGTTTGTTTTAATGTTTGTTAGGATTTGATCAGGATTGATTAGGATTTAGTTAGGATTTATTTTAAGATTTATTAGAGTTGACTAGGATTTTATTAATATTTGTTTTAGGATTTATTAAGATTTGATCAGAATTGATTAAGATTTAATTAGGATTTGTTTTAGGGTTTGTTAGGATTTGACCAGGGTTAACTAGGATTTAGTTAGGATTTAGTTAGGATTTAGTTAGGATTTAGTTAGGATTTTTTTAGGATTTATTTGGATTTGATCAGAATTGACTAGGATTTAATTAGGATTTGTTTTAGAATTTGTTAGGATTTGACCAAGGTTGACTAAGATTTAGATAGGATTTGTTGTAGGATTTAGTAGGATTTGATCAAGGTTGACTAAGATTTTAGAATTTGTTAGGATTTGATCAAGGTTGACTAAGATTTAATTAGGATTTGTTTTAGGGTTTGTTTGGATTTGATTAGAATTGACTAGAATTTAGTTAAGGTTTGATTAAGGATTATTAAGAGATTGATTAGAGAGATTAGAACTAATTCTTGTTGCATATTTATTTTTATCTTCCACAGCCAAGTGCCCGGAGTATTCTCAAGCAAGACTTCACGACATATGACAATGGTCGATGTTGTCACGGATATACTTTAAGCCATTATTAGAATTTTTTATAATCTTCTAGAACCTTCTATAGCTTTCTAAAATTTTCTAGAATCTTCTAGAATCTTCTTGAATCTTCTTTAGTCTTTGAAAATCTTCTTGAATCTTCTTCAAGCTTCTAAAATATTCTAAGATACTCTTAAGATCCTCTAGAATCTTCTTCAACCTTCCGAGATCTCCCGTACACTTTTTAGAGTCTTTTAGAATCTTCTTCAAGTTTCTAAAATATTCTAAGATACTCTTAGAAGATCCAATAGGATATAAGGCCTCATAGTATAAATAAGAAGCAAGACTGGGGAGCACCTCAGTCTTGCCAATACAAGTCTTGGAGCAATCCAGAGTGTTGCCTTGTTCTTGATATTAATCCAGTTTCTTATTCTTGATATAGTTCTTATTCCTATCTATTTACTTCTTTGTTTTCGAAGTTATTCTGATTCTGGTTTCTTTTCTTTGGTTCTTAGCTAACCTGCTATCTTGCATCCTTGACAGCTTGGCAAGACTGACTTACATAATTATATCAAAGCTTTAATCTCTTGATAGAGAGTGGATTATCTCTCTTCAAGATACTATTGTGCTCTAGAAGAGTGCGGACTACCCCCCTCTAGACTGATATACTTATTTATTGTAGTTTATTTTTCTTTGAAAAGAGTAGATTATCCCTTTTTTAAGTTATATCACTACATTTTAGAGGTTGCGGATTACCCTCCTCTAAACTAACTGTCTAAAAGTATTCTTTTTAGTATAGAAAATACTAACGACTTCTCAATTTTTTTCTTTTTAAGATGAAAATAGATCAGACTAATGGAAGTGCATTCTCACAAACAAAGAATAGAGTGGCAACACTTGCAGATCTTTGAATCCTATTAGATACGATATAAGAAGAAATGGCATTCTTTTGCAATTCAAAAAAAGAATCGCAAATGGAGCAAATATCTGAAGAAACTAAGTAAGAGATTCATAACTTGCAATAAGAGATTATTTGATTAAGAAAAATAAGCGGTTGACAAACTATGCACATAACTTCTCTAGAAGTTTGAAAGATTGTCATAAAAGAGCCAAAAGCTAGTATGCTTGATAAGTTTGATGGAACAAGATTTAACTTTCGAGGGTTTGTACAATAAGTGCGACTTTACTTATGACTATATCTTTTTTGTTATCTAGATGGATTCACTCAAGTTGCTTTTGTGGGCACCCTTTTATCAGATAGTGCTCGATTATGGTTTGTACCATTATTAGAAAAGAATTCTCTAATCTTATACAATTTAGAAGCTTTTATGGAAAGATTTATTGTTGTATTTGGAGACAGTGATTGAGAGGGTGGCAAAGAGGAAGATCCAAAATCTATGATAAAGGCAACGTTTAGCTGCAATTTATGCCACAAAATTTCAACAACTTACTTGTGACCTTTATTGGAATGATAAAGCTTTTATGACTCAATTTCATTATGACCTAAAGGATGATGTAAAGAATTTATTGATCACGATGCCAAGAATTGAAAGTTTAGAGGAACTCATAGCCCAAGCTATTACTTGTGACAATCGCTTATTTGAACTATGACAAGAAAGGTGATTAATTTTCAACAATACCTATCAAGGTACGACTGCTATATCTTCAAGAATATTGGAAAAGCCATTAACACATTCTAAACCTATGCAGATTGATGCAACTCAATTTAAACTATTAACACCAATGAAAAAGACTAGACGTCGACAAGAGAATTTATACCTATATTGTAGAAGATCTAATCACAAGGCAACAAATTATCCAAATAACTCTAGAGAATTTAAGGCACGAGGTATAATGTCTGAATTAGAAAGGTCAAAAAATAAAGATGTCCAGCCACAATAGGGACCTTGCGATTGGATACCTTCAAATCTAATGCACTAGAAAAACGTCTCTTTTTACCTCCACATCCAACATCTTGTTTTATACTTCTTGTATATATAAGAACCTTGAAATAAGAAATTTTAAATAAAGCCCTTTTAGATACTGGAGCCTCAGCATGCTTTATGCATAAGGATTTTGCAACCAAGCACAATCTACTACTTATAAAGAAGACCCATCTTGCACCCGTTGAAGTCATTGATGGACAAAACCTTGCAATAGGAGATGTTGTCAAAGAAATCCAATTGTTGGAAGTGATACTAGAAGATCAAGTATCACAAATTGTTTTCAACATCATTAGATGTCCAACAAATCCTATTGTCATTGGACTTCTTTAGTTTGAACTACATAATTCTAATATTGATTGAAGTACGTGGAAGATTTTCTCAAGATCCACATATCAAAAGAAAATACGAGGTACTATTCTATTCCTTAAAACTAAAGCATTTATGTAAGTAGCAAAAAAGGAAGATGCATTTGCATTATATGCTATTCCAATAAAAGATCCAACAGAGCAACTAAAGCAAAAAATTCCTAATCAATATCACAACCTAGAAGATGTATTTGAAAAAAAAAAATAGACATATTATCCAAACATCATCCTTATGATTGTGCAATCGAATTACAAGATGGATCTCAATCTCTATTTGGTCCCATTTACAATTTATCACAAACAGAGCTTACAGCCTTGCAAGAATATATTGCTAAAAATCTAGCCAAGAATTTTATTCGACATTCAAAATCACCTGTTAGAGCTCTTATATTATTTGTAAAAAAGAAGGATGGTTTCTTATGTATGTGTGTTGACTATTGAGGTCTGAACAAGGTAACTATAAAAAATTGCTATCCATTACCATTAATCTCAGGATTATTGGAGTAATTAGCACAAACAAAGATTTTTATAAAGATTAATTTGAATGGCGCCTACAACCTATTCAGGATTAAAGAAGGAGATCAATGGAAGATAGCATTTTGGACAAGGTATGGACATTTTGAGTACAATGTTATACCTTTTAGACTTACAAATGCACCTGCAGTCTTTCAACATATGATGAATGCTATCTTACGAGAATATTTAGATGACTTTGTAATCATCTACTTGGATGGTATCTTAATCTTTTCTAAGAATGAAAAAGAGCATGAATATCATGTACGGAAGGTATTAAAAAAATTACAAGAAAGTAGATTATATGCCAAATTGGAGAAATGCTCTTTCCACCAACCATCAGTCAAATTATTGGGATATATCGCTTCAAAAAATGGAATTTCTATGGATCTAAAGAAAATACAAACTGTTATGGAGTAGAAACAACCGTTGTTGTACTGTAATTGCTTACAGTATGTAAAATCCACTCAAAATGTATAATATGTTTTTAGGTTTAAATATGTATTAGAATGATTAGTATAGTAAATTAAAGGGGGTTGGTATAATAAAATTTATTTTAGATTTTTACTTTGTTTGGTTATGGCTTTTAAATTATATTGAACCTAAATATTTAGTATAAAGCCTTGAGAGGCAATTGGAGTCCAAAGAAGAAGAATTAAAATACAAAGAGGCCTATTTAAAAGGATATAGATAAAGTGAGGATGAATGAAGATAAGGGATGAAGTTCTTCATTCCTATTGGTCAATGGTCATACCCAATAAGCTTTGAGGAGGCTGCTTGCAACAAGAATAAAGGTTTCGGTGACTTCAAGAAAGCCATTAGAAAATCAAAGACTAGAGTTAGAAAGCTTGTTTTTTGGGCTACAATTTTGGTATAAAAATTGAGAGATTTGGAGTTTTTATGAGGGAGAAGTAGACTCTTGAAGTTAAGGTGTGCAATTTGTATCTACTGTCACACTTTTGAGGATTGGAGGAGTTGTATGGAAGCTTTTGGAGATCGAGAGGTGCGGTTGGAGAGGAGGTTTCAAGATCTAAATCTAATAAGGAAGAATTATTATATTTAGAATTCAAAAGAAGGAGTTATTGGGAGTCAAAGATAGCAGTTTGAATTCCAAGGCAATAAGTAGGCCGTTTCATTCATAGTGATGGGTTTTGCCATATCTTGAGTTTCTCGATGAACTTTTGTCTAAAAATATCTAAAAAGATGTATGTTTGTGCCAAAAAGCTATACATCAAAGTTTCATAGCATTTAGACATTGGGTTTGTGAGATATGAAGAATTTAGTATACAAGTGTTTGTAAACAAGGGTTTAAAGCTACTGTTAGGGTTTTTACGATGTCTAAAGATCAATAAAGATTCACCAGTTGAAATTTTTTGTGCTAGTTGTGAAAAGCACATTAATATTTTATATAAAATTTTAGCAGATTTGAATTGTTAGATTAAGAGTTATAGATTAATGAAGTTTGGAAAAAATTCCCCTCCTACGGGTGAATGAGGGTTTAGAGTATTTTGATATAGTTGAGTATTTTTGTAATATCACAGGCAAGGACAAATTTATTTGGAATGATAAGACTAAAAATAAATTCAAGCAACTAAAAGAATCTTTCACTTCTACTCTTATACTTGTCCACGCTGTCATATTGCATTTACGTGCAGTGTGTAAAATTATTATATATCTTGTATTTATTGTTATTACATGCGTGAGTGCTAGAGGTTATTTTAGAAGATATTATAAGGAGAGGATTTATTTTAGCCACTTAATTAATGAATTAAGATGGCTATTTGTTTTGTTCCTATCTTACTTATATCTTAGAATAGATTCTTTTGTAATTAGAAGAAAGATAAAGGTTGTTTTATCTTTCTTGTTGACTTTTGAGGTAGAATGGATCTTGTGAGGAATAAGAAAGAAGAGCATGGGGTGAATAGGGCCTGTCCAATAGGATTTATCTATCCATGTGGGCGTCTCATAGATTGATATGGAAGGAAAGGGGGATATACCCTCTTACTAGACCTAAGGTTTGGCAGTTTTTTGAGTTGTGAATTTTGGAGAGAGATAGCTCTGAGGATATAGAAGCATTTGTAATGAAAATTGAGAAGTGTATTTTTTGAGTTATAAAGATTCTAGAACCTATTCACTTGCTTGTATTGGAATTGTGAGCAAAACGTTATGCTTGTTTTAGTAGAATGAGGTTTGTTGCTATCAAAAAGTGATGGTTAAAACTTTGATCTGCCACTACAAGTTTGATTTCGAATCTTTTTTAGTGAAATTTGTAGAAAGTGTGGAAATTTATGCTAGCTTTCTATCAAGCTATCTCTTGTAGTATTTGAAGTTGAAAAAAAAAAGTTTTGAGTTTGAGAGTAGAAAAGGGTCTACTACCACCCGACGAAGAGCAGTAGAGACTTTGTTCAACCATCCAAGTTGGACAGTCTCTTCAATCTTTTTGATATTTTAGGTGCGTATAGAAGCTTATGTAATCTTTTTGCAAATATAAAAATCAATATATTTTGAGCTTTTATGAAAGTTTTTTGAGCCGTGAAGTATCCAGAGAACAAATTATTCCTAGGGTTTGAAGAATAGAATCAACTAGCTTTAAAATCTAGAGTTTGAGAGGCATGCATGCAAAATTTTAGAATAATTTGGATGATGGAGTGAGCTTTCTAAAAAGCTATTACATGCCAAATTTGAAGAAGGGAAGTAATCACATCAAAGGCTGAGATGAAGAGGAGCTTTGCTGCCTTTGCATTTGCTGATAAATTTTAGTGCCTATTTCTTTTAGCCATAACTTTTAAACGGTAAGACATCTATTTGTGAAATTTTGATATGTTTTACAATAGATTATTAGCTTTCTATAGGCTATAAGTAAGCTTAATTTAAATTTTAGATGAATTTTTAGTGATTTATTTACTTTCAATTTGTTGTATAACTTGTATTCTTCATATGCGGTTGTAATTTGAAGTATACTTGAGTATATATATACTTAGCTTATATTTATTATACAAGTATATATACTTATATTTATATCAAGTATTTATATAAGTATTTTATAAATATTATATATAATATTTGTATAAGTATTTGTATAAATATTATATCAAGGATTATATACTATTTTATATAAGTATTTATATAAGTATTATATTAAGTATTATACAAGTATTTATATAAGTATTATTCAAGGATTTATACTTTATATTATACACAAGTTTTGTATAAGTATAATACAAGTATTATTTGAAAGCTTGAACAAATATTGTACAAGTATAAAAGATACTTGTATGGCTTTCTCTCATGTTCTCTGCTAGTTCTAGTAGCAGCTAGGAATCCGGCGTTTTTCCGAGGCAAATTCTCTCTACACAACACCACAGATCCAATTAAACCATTCATTTTAAAAACGGATGCCTTAGATTTTGCATTGGGATCTATACTCTTTCAAACTGGTAATGATAGTCAACTACATCCAGTAGCATTCCGCTCTCAAAAATTTTCAGCTATAGAGATTAATTACAAGATCCATGATAAAGAATTATTAGCAATTGTTGATGCTTTTGAAGAATGGCGCCATTTGTTGGAAGGGGCTTAACACAAAATCATAATATATATCGAGTATCAAAATTTGGAATATTTTATAAGTCCTCGAGTTCTAAATCATTGACAAGCACGATAGAGCATGTTATTATCTCAATTTGATTTTGTAATTACATATCGTTCAGGAAAACTTCAAGGAAACTTCAATGCCCTTTCTCGACAATCATATTTTGCATGAAGAATAGGAGACATTGTATTGGATCAATAAAAATCAATCATGTTGAAGTGGTCCAATTTGTAGTAAAAGACATCAACGATATCTACCTATACAGATACAACTTTCAAGATGGAAATCCAGAAAGCAATGAAAACAGATCTATTTATAAAGAACATCCAAAAATATTTTAAAAAATGCACATGTAAAAGAAAATAATAATTTCAAATTTGAAGATGGATTATTATACTTCAAGAATCTCCTATATATTCCTCCACGACCTACAAGACTTCAAATCCTTTAAGCTCAACATGACCTTCCAGCAACTGGACACTTTGGCTTCAATAAGACCTTGGAATTGGTAACAAGAGAGTATTGGTGGCCTCAAATGTAGAAATTGGTGAAAGAATTCATCCAATCATGTAAAATTTGTACACAAATAAAGATTTCAAAACACCAACTATATAGACTTCTGCAACCCCTTCCAGTTCCTAAGGGCCCATGGCAATCGTTATCTATGGACTTCATTACAGACCTCCCAATTTTGAATGGAAAAGATTCAATTTTTGTGGTGATAGACTGTCTTACTAAGATGGCACACTTTATCCTGTACAACAAGACTATTTCCGGGGAAGAAACAGCCAAGCTTTTTATTGATAATATTTACAGAATACATAGCCTTCCAATTGACATTATTTTAGATTGAGGACCGCAATTTGTATTAAACTTTTGGAGAGGATTATTTTGGCTTTTAAAGGTGAAGATCAATCTCTTATCCGCTTATCATTCTCAAACTGACAATCAAACAGAACGAGTGAATCAGATCTTGAAATAATATCTTCATTGTAGTATAAATTATCAACAAGATGATTGGACAAACTTTCTACCATTGGCTGAGATTGCATATAATAACTCCAAACATTCTTCAACAAAGTAAACTCCATTCTTCTCAAATTATGGATACCACCTTAGAATAGATCCATTCCAAATTGAAGATGTGGGAAGCCCTGCTGCAGAGAATCAAGCTACTTATTTAAAAACCATCCATGAAGAATTGAAATTCCAATTACAAATAATCCAAGATCGATATAAAGACTATGCAGACATTTATCGCAAGAACCAATCAAATTTTAAAATAAGAGATTGTGTCTGATTATTTTGACAAAATATACAAACAAATTAGCCATCACAAAAATTAGACTATCAAAGACTTAGACCTTTTACAATTCTACACCAAATAAATTCAGTAAGTTTTCGTCTCAAACTACCAAGTAGCATGCACATTCATCCAGTCTTTCGTGTCTCGCTTTTAGAAACCTATTATAAATCAAATATTGTTGGAAGAACTAATCCACCACCAACTCCAATTGAAGTCAATTAAAAGATTGAATATGAGGTGGATGAAATATTGGATTCACGTATAAAACATGGACAATTGGAATATTTCATCTACTGTAAGGGCTATGGAGTTAGCGAAAGAATATGAGAACCCTCAGATAACCTTAAGAATGCACCTACGAAGGTTCACCAATTCCATCAACAATATCCTAAATAACCTAGATTCAATGGTCATTGAAGATTTTGTGGACATTAACATTTTTTGGCTTCTAAATGACGCTTCCTATCAATAACAAAAGACCAATATAAAAAGGAGAGAGCCACGCCAAGACCTGCACTTGTATTTTCTTAGGATAGAATAGATCTTGCTAGAAACTTATTAGTTATCATGTCAAATCTTTGCGTTTCAAGGGAATTGCAAGAACAAGAGTCAAAAGAGTCTTTTGCCATACAAGCGGTTGGAGAATCATTGCAACTTTTACAATCTGCTAGGTTTGAAGAATATAGATAAGATGAAGAAGGAATATCCCAACGTCAAGTAAGGCCACGCTTAGAGTCTTTGGAGATATGACCTCATCACAAAAATCTTGATTCAAATGCACGAGCTTTGGTAATACTCCTCGAAGTTAGAAAGATGATTCTAGGTAGACCAGAAATTATTTTCACAAGATGTTTTGAAGGTCGGAATAAAGAGCAAATTCTTGGATGGGATGTTGGTCTAACAGAGGTTATATCTGGAGGTCATCGACGCCATCTCAAGGGACTTGTTGAATCAATAACCAAGAAAGAAAAGATGGAATATGTTGCTTCTCTACTTCAAAAAAATTTAGAATTTTTACGCATGTGATTTGATCATCAAATTGCTTCAACTCCTTGTGAAACTCGTTGTTAGAAGGGAAGGTGATGTCACAGACATATTTTAAGCCATTTTTAGAATTTTTTGTAGTCTTTTAAAATCTTTTGTAGCTTTTTAGAATCTTCTAAAATCTTCTAGAACCTTCAAGAATCTTTTTTAATCTTTGAAAATCTTCTTTAAACTTCTAGAATATTCTAAGATATCCTTAGGACCCTCTAAAATTTTTTTTAATCTTTGAAAATCTTCTAGAATCTTCTTCAAGCTTTTAGAATATCCTAAGATATTCTTAGGATCCTCTAGAATCTTTTTCAACCTTTCAAGACCTCCTATAGACTTTTTAGAGTCTTTTAGAATTTTCTTCAAGTTTCTAAAATATTCTAAGATACTCTTAGAAGGTCCAATAGGACTTAAGGCCTCATAGTATAAATAAGAGGCAAGATTGGGGCGCACCTCAGTCTTGCCAACACAAGTCTTGGAGCAATCCAAAGTGTTGCCTTGTTCTTGATATTAATCTAGTTTCTTATTCTTAATGTAGTTCTTGTTCCTGTCTATCCAGTTCTTTGTTTTTGAAGTTATTTTAATTGTGGTTTCTTGTCTTTGATTCTTGACTAATCTACTATCTTGCATCCTTGACAAATACTCTAGTAGCATGTCAACATTCTTCTTTTTAAAGACATCCTTGAATTCTTCATATTGCTCCAAAATAACCAAAGTCAGAGTTACATCTTTTTGAGCTAGCATTGCAAAGATGACAAGAGGTGTATTATGCTTGACTTCTTTTATGAAGACCCTTGCATCTATGAACAAAGGTTTGTTTCTAGATATTATCTTGGCAAGTTCCAGCTTCAAGGGTTTTGTTGGAAATGTCACTTTCCACAACCACCAATCTATCAATGGATTATATTTATCAAGCCAAAATAGCTCCAAAACAACTGGACATGAAAGAATCTTGATAATATTAAACACAATGCTACTTTCATGATTTTCAAGATGTATCTTCAACAATTTAGTTTTATAAGTAATATCGCCAGAAGATAAAGGTCGATTGTCTATGACTTCTATATGGACAGGTTTTGGTTTCTTCATTAAAAAAAATTTGTAAAGCTTGGCAAACACTTCATCTAAAAAATAAGCACATGCTCCTGAGTCTATTAGAGCATTGAATTGTAGTTTTTGAATACCAAGAAATAAAGGTACCATAAAGTAATGAGAAGGATGAGCTTAGAGAAAGAGACCTTCATTAATTTGGGATATTGAAATGTCCAGCCACATGGTCCCTATTATGGCTGGGCATCCTTATTTTCCTGCACGTTGTTGTATTACGTGTTGTCTTGTTTGGGAATGCACTGGGCACTTGGCTGTGGAAAGTAAAATTATGTTTGCAAATAATCAAAAAATCTTAATAGATTTTATCTATATATGAAGAATATAATTCAAATTTCAACTCAAAAGTGTTTATAAACACTCTTCTTAGTAACATCAACCATACATATATCCCAATTGCCTTGTTTCTTTTATAATTAAGCAATTTTTTTTTTTTTCTTTACAAATCCCAATCTTAATCAATGAGATTTGTTAAGCTATAATTTTTAATCCAATTGTCCACTTAGTATAAAATTTTGCACACAAATGTCTGTATAAGCCTTCTATATGCTTAGAAAAATTCAGTCCAACCCAACTTATAGATTGCGAGAAAATGTCCAAAAACCGCACTAATGACACTCATCCACCAACTTGAAAATTAATACAAAAATTCCAGTGGTGATTTCTCCTTCTTCCACTATTAACTTCAACTTAAATTTGGTATGTAGTTTGATCTAAAATTCTTCTATTACCATGCCAAAATTTACATTGATCTAATTAGTAGATCTTTACTTATCATAGAAACCCTATCCAACCCTAAACTGCCAACTTTCGACAATCCTTTGTATCAAAGCTCAAATATCTCTTCATTGCATTGCTAGATTAATACAAAATTTTGTGTACACTTAGCACATCTAATAATCTAGACAATATCAAATTTTGAATCATAGATGCTACACAAATGACATGAATCAGTCAAGAATGCAAGCCATCATTATCTTATATAAAACCCAAAACACCAATACAAAATACTAACTTTGAATAATGATTGCAAAGTCATCCAAAACTCTATGGTAACAAGCTTTAAGCTGGCTATCCAATCTTAATTGCCAATCTCCAAATGTCCTCGACCCTTGCCTTTGGTCGTCATTTTTATCCTCAAGGGTCTGATTTTGATAGTGTTTCATATTCGGTCTTTCCTCGGATTTCAATTCAACTAATTCTAAGGATTTTTAAATTTAATCCTATTCTCAATTTAATCCTAATATCAACCATACTAACTATTTATCTTTTCTATCCTATTTTTATTAACTTATGGCTTTTTAAAAGCAGTAATAGAGTTTATACAACCTAGAAAAAAACTTTAATAAGTAACTTTTATGTGTTAGCTATTAAAACAAGAAAATAATCTAAGAGGTTTTCATAAATCTTTTTTTAAGTTTCTTAAGTTCCTATTGAACCAAGATAATCAAATATTAAATATAAATTACTCTTATCTATACCTTTTATTATATAAATGTACTGCAACATGACATCCACCCCCTTTGAACCTGCACATCCTCCGATATGTGCCAAATGAAGCATATGTCATAGTTGGCATCATACCATTTCTTCATTTTGTGCACCAAGTTCTTCTTCATCATCCATTTCAATATAATTATCTTCTTCAAAGTCATTGATATCTTCAATATGATCTTTCATGTTTATTTCTCCATCTTGTCTTTTAAAAACCTTTACTCGCTTTCCTGCAATAGGTACCTTCAACCTTGTACCATCCAATTTATTTAATAAATATGTGGCATTATCATAAACTGTTACCACTACATAGGGCCCAAACTAATATTTTAAAAACTTCCGTAAGGTACTATGCTGGTTATCCAAACTGCTATCATAAACAAGTACCCAATCACCTTCTTCAATTGCTTTAGGCCTCAATCGATGTCATTTATCAAACCGAGCCTTATTTTTTAGTTTAGCTTTTGTAACCATTTTAATGCTATTTCCACATCTTCTGATCTTTGCTCAAGTTGTTGAATTCTAATAGCCAACAACTCTTCTCTTATTAATCCATCTTTCCAAGGTAGTACACTCCAACTTAATACATGTTCTTCAATCGACATAATAGATTTTTGCCCCGTTATAAGTTCCACTGGCATATATCTTATTACTGAACTATGTATTGTTCGATCCGCCTATAATGCATAAGGTAGAAGTCGAGGCGATTATTTTACTCTTCAATTACAAGCTTTAACTAAAGCTTTCACAATTGGTGGGTGTCCATGTTCACTCTTTACATTCCCTTCTAGATTATAAGTAGTAGTCAATAATAATTTAATTCTACATCTCTTAAAGAATTTGCATGCTTCATGCGCATCTAATTCTCTTTGATCTGCAGTGATCTTTCCCACACATCCATAACGACAAATGACATCTTCAAATAAAAATCTACAGATTCCTTTTGTAGATTTTGTTCTTAATACCTTGCCTTCCACTTGGTTTGATAAATCCTCACAAGCCAAAACTAAATATCTCATTTGCCATAGTTCCATTGGCATAATAAATAAATCCACAACCCATTTAAAATGAATAGCTAAGGGATGTATTGGATGTAGACCATTTCAATGACGTATATTTGAATATATTTGACAAGTTATATAAGATTCTACAAATGAAGCCACATCTCGGTACATATTTTTCCACCAATATCGTTCCTTCAATTTAGCAAAAGTAGCCCAAATACCTCTATGCCTTGCCCATAGACTATCATAAAACTCCTTAAGTAATTTTTGTTGATCTTTTTTTGTACTTACTACTCGTTGCGGCATTCCAATATTTGATTTTGGCCTCTTCCATAGAAATCCATCTTGTAATATGAACTTATATGCCTTCTTCCTGATTTAATTAAATTTTTCAATAGACCAATCAATATGTTTGGTTAATGTGCTCAAATAATGTTCAATATCCAATAAATTCTCTTCATAATTTTTTTCATGAAACAACTTATTTTCCTTGTTTAATTGTGAAATCAAATAAAATTTTGTACTCACATCATCAATATCTTCTATCATTTCATCTTTTCCATCATATCTTGCTTAAAATAACAAATTTGCTATAAAATTATCTTTTCTTGTAATATGCTTAAATTTTGGATTTAAAGACTTGATATAAGTAATCCATCTCAACATTGCAATGTCCGGGGTTGTACAATTAATAATCATTCCAAGCAAAGGCAAACAATCTGTCTCAACTACCACTATTGTTCCAATTAAATAATCCTTTTTAGCTTTCATAGCTGAAACAACTTCCTATAGTTTCCTTATCACCTGAGAATATGTACATTGGCGTGTATTTAAAACCTTAGTACCAAATCAAATCGCAAATCTATATTCATTTGAATCATCTTGACCCACAATCCATGGCAATTGGACTAATATCCACTGTAAGAATCACTTGTCTATTGTACCTATAATCAATTGTTCTTAATACTGGAGGTAATGTCAATAATTTCTTCAATATTTACATTGCTTTGATATGCTTTTCTTTCTATTTAAAATGATAATTTTTGCGTAATAATTCATACAATGGATCTGCTATATGAGCATAATGAGAAATCCAAATACAATAGAACACACATACACCCAAAAACCTATGCACCTTTGTTAAAGAACTGCAATCTTCTTTTATTCTTCCAATTACATCAACCTTGGCTGGATCTGGTTTTCTTCCATAAAATCTAATTAAATATTTAATAATTATAACTTCTTGTATTCCAAATATAGATTTTATATCCGATAATATAAGATAAACTCTCTCAAACCGAGTCAATATCTTTTCACAATCTTGTATATGATCAATAATATACTTGTGACACCCCTTTTATTTAAAGTTTCATCCTTGTCATCTTCTTTGCACCCTTTTAGAGGGACATCATTTAAAAAAGGCATAGTCTTCTCAAGAATAAAATCCTTCAACACCTTGTTCATCCCGTTCATCATATACTCAATTGAGTTAGTAGCACTTTAAGGAAGAGTACACATTCTAATCAATCCAATTTGCGTTCTCATCGTTGTCATGTCTCTACTCTCTTTTGCAAGTTGAAATTGATCATAGCCTGAATACAAGTCATCCATTGAATAGATTGCCCTTCTTGCGAATACTTTAGCAAATTCATCTACTATCGATACAATTCTTGCATTCCTGATAGTTACTGCATTTAGTGGCTGCATATCTTGAATAAATTATAATGATCCATTTTTCTTAGGCACTATAAACCATCGGCTAGAATATGGTGCAAAAAAAAGCTCCAAAATCTTCATCTTCATCTTTTCTTTGAATAATTCCACCAAACTTGGTAAATGCGCCCTTGGCGTTGAAATTGGCCTCAAATTCCAAGGTACATGTGGTATAGTGAAAATAAGCATCAGAATTACAATATTTGGATCCACACACCCAATTTCATAAGATTCAAAGGCAAATGATTTATCTCATCTTTGCGAGGGAGCAGCACAATTAGGAATGGAGTTATATAGAATATATAGATAATTTTGGATGATAGAATAAGGATTAAAAATTGATAAATTTGATGATTAATCCAATTGCTCGCCGGTGTAGATAATAACATTAGAAAGTTAATTGAAAAAGCGGTTTAGGCAAGAGAGATGACGGTTGGCACCTTGATTTTTAGTATAAAGAAAATAAGAATGAAGAAATCAGGGCTCGATTATGAGAGTCGAGAGCCGAGGTAAGCTTGGTGCTACCTCTCTCTTTCATTTTCTTTTATATTAGACTATAGTGGAAAATCCAAATTACATTACAATTGAATGTACCATATTAATAGTGAAATAGAATAATAAAGCAAAAAATTCAATATATAAGGATGAGTAACAAATTATAATGGTTTGATGCTTGAGTTTGGTGTGGCAAATTGGTAGTCAAAGACAAAACATATCGATGTAGTTTGATTGTGAGTGAGAATATTCTATCGTATTGATTGTGAGAATTGAGCAATAAAAGAGAATATTGGAGACGATTTGTTTTGGAGAGGTTCTTAATGAGAGTTATTTCCAGTGATTGGAATGTAAAGTGGTTGTATGTAATCTATTGAAATAGTACAATATTGCCGATTGTTATTATGAGATTGAAGAAAGACAACAGATTACAATAGGAGAATTTGTAAGAGATTGTATCACAAAGTTTATTCTTAATTGTAAAGTAGTAGAATTAATGAAGTAGACAACATTGTTTTAGAGCATTTGCATGTACATTGGACTCTAATGTTTGATAGTGATTAATTGTGTGACCCTGACAATGTGTCTCAAACGTTCAATCTTTCTTCATATTTGAATCTTTCTTTGCAGGTTTATTCTAGGTAGTATTGATAGAATAAGTAAAATGACAAACCGTAATCTATGACTTGATATTTTTGACTTTTCAAAAGCTGATAATTCTATGGCAGAAGATTTGGCAAATTGATTGTTAAAGCTACATGCAACAATGAAGGTATAATTAAAGAAAGCTCAAGAATAACAAAAAATCAATACGAATGTTTATTACAAGGAACAACCTCAATTCCACATGGACAATAAGATATGGTTACTTTGTAGTAATATCAAGACTATTTGCCCTTGCGACAAGCTAGATTATAGTAGGCTTGGACCTTTTTCAATATGTGAACAAATCAATCCAATTGCTTATTGATTATGCCTACCAAAATCAATAAAAATCTATCCTATATTCGAAGTGTCATTACTTAAGCCATATAAGACAATGGATATACAAGGAAGAAGACAAATGCCACCACCTTCTATAGAAATAGACAACAATAAAGAATTTTAGGTAGGAGAGATTTTAGACTCAAGGTAGTGCCAAAATTGACTGGAATATTTTATCCATTGGTGCGGTGTCATACTGTAATTACATGCAGTGTGTAAAAATAATATATATATTGTATCTATTGTTATTACTTGTGTGAGTGCTAGAGGTTATTTTAGAAGATATTATAAGGAGAGGATTTATTATAGTCACTTAGTTAGTGAATTAAGATGGCTATTTGTTTTGTTCCTATCTTACTTATATCCTAGAATAGACTCTTTTATAATTAGAAAAAAGATAAAGGTTGTTTTACCTTTCTTGTTGACTTTTGAGATAGAATGGACCTTGTGAGGGATAAGAAAGAAGAGCATGGGGTGAATAGGGCCTATCCAATAGGATTTGGCTGCCCATGTGGGCGTGTCATAGTCTAATATGGAAAGAAAGGGAGATATACTCCTCTTGCTAGACCGAGTGTTGAGGAGGTAGTTTTGAATGGTAAACTTTGGAGAGAAATAGCTCCAAGGAGATAGAAGCGTTTGTAATGAAAATTGATGGATGTGTTCTTCAAGTTGTGAGGATTTTAGAACCTACTCTCTTGCTTGTTTTGGAATTGTGAGCAAATAATTATGCTTGTTTTAGTAGAGTAGGGTTTGCTGCCACCCGATGAAGAGGGGTAGAAACTTCGAGCTGCCACTGCAAGTTTGATTTCGACTCTTTCTTTGTGAAATTTGTAAGGAGTGTAGAAAATTGTGCTAGCTTTCTATCAAGACATTTCTTGTAGCATTTGGAGTTGGAAAGGGAAAGTTGTGAGCTTGAGAGTGGGAAAGGGTTTGCTGCCACCCGATGAAGAGGGGCAGAGACTTTGTTCAACCACCCAAGTCGAACAGTCTCTTCAATCTTTTTGATAATTTAGGTGCTTATATTAGCTTGTGTAAGATTTCCACAAGAACAAAAATCAATACATTTGGAGCATTGATGAAAGTTTTATGAGCCATGAAGTGTCAAAGAGGGCAAATTGTTGCTAGGGTTTGAAGAGAAGAATCAATTAGCTACAAAATCTGGAGTTTGAGAGGCATGCATGCAAAATTTTAGAATAAGTTAGATGATGGAGTGAGCTTTCTAAAAAACTATTGCATGTCCAATTTGGAGAAGAGAAGTGATCACAACGAAGGCTGAAGTGAAGAGGAACTTTGCTGCCTTTGCATTTGCTTGGAAATTTTAGCGCCTACTTCTTTTAGCCATAACTTTTAAACGGTAAGTCATCTATTTGTAAAATTTTGATATGTTTTACAATGGATTATTGGCTTTCTATAGGCTATAAGCACGCTTGATTTGACCTTTGGATGAATTTTTAGTGATTTATTTAGTTTCAGCTTGTTGTACAACTTGTATTCTTCATATGCGGTTGTATTTTGAGGTATACTTGAATACATACACACTTTGTTTATACCTTTTATAAAAATATATATACTTGTATTTATATCAAGTATTTATACAAGTATTTTATAAGTATTATACATAATATTTGTATAAGTATTTATAACAAGTATTATATCAAAGATTATATATTATTTTATACAAGTATTTATACAAATATTATTTAAGTGTTTATACTTTATATTTGTACAAGTCTTGTATAAGTATAATACAAGTATAATTTGAAAGCTTGAACAAATATTGTGCAAGTATAGAAGATACTTGCACGGCTTCCTCTCATGTTCCCTACTAGTTCTAGTAGCAGCTAGGAACCCGGCATTTTTCTAAGGCAAATTCTCTCTACCCGACAGTGAGTATAATATTAGTGAATGCATATAGGAGCCATCAAGGAATCTAGCAAATGCATCAGCAAAATTCAATGCGTTTTATCGTCGACATCCGTTAAAATCAACATAAAGAATCAAAAAAATCTTTTCTATAAAGCAAAGCAAGTTCTATAGAGGTTTCATTCTATCTTGAATCATTGTTTGCTATTTCTTTGAATTTATTCATGCTAAAGAGATAGAGGATTAATAACTAACAAATTCTGTTTAAGAGCCATCGTTTGCTGACTTATTGAATTAGACAATACAACTATCACAACGTTCAAGACGACGAAATAAAGATCATGACCTTCAAGAATGACATATTCTTCCTCAGATTGATGGTAAAATACAACAAGTTTGGTATCACAACCTTAGAAGAGACTCTCGATGTTTGGTGATACTTTTAGAGGTAGAAACTATTCTTGATGGTATTCCTAATGTTTTCTTTGAAAGAGGTTATGAAGGCCTCAACAATGATCAAATAATAGGGTGGTTCTCTTGCCTTGGTATGGGATACTATCGATGGCTGAAAAGACCTATCAACTACCTTTGTAGGGAACAAAGATCAGAGTATATAGCAAGCACAATTCAACGTATCCTAGACTTCTTCAACATGTAATCACGGCTCTTTATGGAACTCGTCCTTAGAAAGGGAGATAATATCACAGATATAAGATTTATTCCAGTAACTATCTAGTTAATAGAAGTAGCTAAAATAAATTAATTTAACAATATCTTATAGAGAAGCTTCTTAGAAGCTTTATAGATGTAGAATCATCTTTATACATATTTATAGGTAATTGGTAGATTAGAAACTTGGTCAACAAGCTAGCCATATGTCGCACATGTTAGTATCTTGTGGAAGAAGCTAGCCATAAATTGCATATGATGGTAGCTTGAAGAACAAGCTAAATACGTGGCGCACATGTAAGAAACTTGTCTTGCAAGTTTGACACGTGTCTTACAAATTAGACATGTTATCGTACTATAATTGCTTATAGTATGTAAAAATTAATTAAAATATATAATATGTTCATAGATTCTAATAAATGTTAGAATGATTAGAAAAGTAAATTTAATAGAGTTGATATAAGAAAATTTATTATAGATTTTTATTTAAATTGGTTATGGCTTTTAAATTATATAGAATTTAAATATTTAGTATAAAGCCTTGAGAATTTTGGCAACTTCAAGGAGGCTATTTGAAAATTAAAGACTAGGATTAGAAAGTTTATTTTTTGGGCTACAATTTTGATATAAAAATTGAGAGATTTGAAGTTTTTATGAGGAAGAAGTAGGCGCTTGAAGTTAAGGTATACAAATAGTATCTACTATCACTCTTTTGAAGATTCAAAGAGTTGTACAAAAGCTTTTGAAGATCAAGAGGTGCGGCTAGATAGGCGATTTCAAGCTCTACTTTTAATATAGAAGAATTACTATATTTGGAGTTCTAAAGAAGGAAATATTAGAAATCAAAGACAATAGATTGAATTCCAAGGCAATAAGTAGGCAATTTTGTTAAAAGTGATGGGTTTTGCCATATCTTGAATTTTTGGATGAATTTTTACCTAAATATTTTTAAAAAGGTGAATCTTTGTTCTAAAAAGCTATACATCAAAGTTTCATAGTATTTAGACATTTAATTTGTGAGATATGAAGAATTTAGTACATGGGTGTTTGTAAACAAAGGTTTGAAGCTACTGTTAGGATTTTCACAATATCTAAAGATCAATAAAGAATCAACAATTGAAATTTATTGTAATAGTTTTTAAAAGCGCATTAATATTTCATGTGAATTTTGAGTAGATTTGAATGGTTAGATTAAAAATTATAGATTATTTAAGTTTAAGAAAAATTCCTCCTTGTATGGGTGAATGAAGGTTTAGAATATTTTGTGAAATAAGACTTATGTATTAGGTGTAATAGCCCTAAAAAAAAGAATTTTATATAAATTTGAAGATTTTATTATTTTAGATCTTGATTGAATATTTAATGGCAGCTAAAAGCCCAGCACTTCTTGAGACAAATTCTCTCTACCACAATAATATACAAGAGGTCCTATAAAATGCCGCCACATAGATAGTATATATAGAGATAAGAATGAAGTCTTCTTCACTCTTCTAAATTCCTTTCTTGCTTCTAGTCTAGTTCAAGAGTCTCATGTATTTTCTATTCTTTGACAATAGCTATTTCATTTTCTTCTTGAATATACTTACTTCTTTATTTCTATCTTGTTATTTTCCTTTGACATAGTTTTATACTAACTTATATATCTATTTTAGTTTGTATTTTTGACAACTAAAAAAGATTATTTCATTAGAAAAATGGTGGTGATTGAAATAGATTGTTTGCTTTTACTTGGGATGATTATTAATTGTACAATATTGGATATTATAATGTTGAGATGGATTGCTTATATCAAATCATTAAATTTGGAATTTAGGCATATTATAGGATAAAAAAATCCAATAGCAAATATGCTATCTTGAGCAAAATATGATGGAGAAGATGACATAATTGAAGATATTGATGATGTGGGTACAAAGTTTTATTTGGTTTTACAATTAAATGAAGAAAATAAGGCATTTTACTAGAAAAATTATGAAAGAGATTTATTGGATATTGGACATTATTTGAGCACATTAACCTAGCATATTGTTCAATCGATTAAAAAATTTAAACAAATCAAAAAAAAGGCATACAAGTTCATATTACAAGGAGGATTTTTATGGAAGAGGCCAAAATCAAATATTGGAATGCCGCAATGAGTAGTAGGTATCAAAGAAGATCAACAAAAACTACTCAAGGAATTTCACGATAGTCTATGAGTAGGGTATAGAGGAATTTGAGCTACCTTTGCTAAATTAAAAGAATGGTACTAGTGAAAAAATATGTATCAAGATGTGGCTTCATTTGTGGAATCTTATATAACTTGTCAAATATATTCAAATATACATCATTGAGATAGTCTACATCCAATATATCTTTTGGCTATTCATTTTAAATGGGTTGTGGATTTGGTTATTATGCCAATGGAATTAAAAAGCATAAATAGGACTAATTTCTACTTAATACTTGATTATCTTGGTTCAATAGAAACTTAAGATATTTAAGAAAAGATTTATAAAAGCCTCTTAGATTATTTTCTTGTTTTAATAGCTAACAGATAAAAGTTAGTTATTAAATTTTCCTTCTAAGTTGTACAAATTCTATTACTACTTATAAAAATCCATAAGTTAATAAAAAAATAGGAAAGAAAAGATAAATAGTTAATATAGTTGATACTAGGATTAAATTGAAGTTAGGATTAAGCTTAAAAATTCTTAAAATAAGTTGGATTGATACCCGAGGGTCAACCGTGTATGAAACAAGGTCGAAATCAGACCTCTAGCTACAAAAATTGCTACCAAGGGTAAAGAGTCAAGTCATTTAAAGATTGGCAACTAGGATTGAAGAGCTAGCTTCAAGCTTGTTCCAAAGATATTAGGTTGATTTTTATAGGATTTGGGAGGATTTAGTAATCGCTATCTAAAATCAAAATTTGTATTGGAGGTTAAATTTTTATGCCATAAAGTTAAGACTAGTACTTTCAGCTATTGTGTACAATTTAAGTGATATCTACAGTTAAAAATTTGACAGTGTGTGAGTAATTAAGTGTGCTAAGATTGAATGAAAATTTGTAATAATTTAATAGAGAAATTAGAGTTTACATGATTTTTAGTACAAAGAGGTACCAGAAATTAGCAGTTTAGGATTGTTTGAGGATTTCTACAATATCTAAAGATCTATTAGTTGAATCAAGATGAAATTTTGCACAATATTAGAAGACTTGAAGGGCAAGCTACCTACCCATTTTTAACTGAAGTTAATAGTTGGAGAAGGAGAAATTGCTGCTAAGATATCAATATTAACTTTTAAGTTGGCAACCGAGTGACATTAGTGCGGTTTTTGGTGAATTTTTGACAATGTGTAAGTTAGATTGGAATAAAACTTTCTAAGCATATAAAAGACTTATATTTATATTTTTGTGAAAAAATTTATACCAAGTTAATAATTAGATTAAGATTTATAGCTTACTTAATTTTACTAACTAAGCTTAAGACTTACAAGAAAAATCCTAATTACTTGATTGTGACAAGTAACAAAGTAATTGTGGTTTATATGTGAGCAAAGTTACCAGGAAGAGTATTTTTAAGTACTTTGTATTAATTTAAGAACTCTCATATTGTTATTGAAATAATATTCTTTTTAAATGGACAAAACCTATTAATGATTCTTGGATATATCACGGGCATACTTAAGCCACTACTAGAACTTTTGGTAGTCTTTTAGAATCTTCTATAGCTTTTGAAAATCTTTTAGAATCTTCTAGAATCTTCCTCAATCTTCCAAGACCTCCCAAAGACTTTTTAGCATCTTCAAGAATCTTCCTCAAACTTCTAAAATATTCTAAGATATTCTTAGGACCCTCTACAATCTTCTTCAAGCTTCCAAGATCCCTCGTAGACCTTTTAGAGTCTTTCAAAATCTTCCTCAAGTTTCTAGGATATTCTAAGATACTCTTAGAAGGTCCAATAGGACATAAGACTTCATAATATAAATAAGAGGCAAGACTGAGGTCCTCCTCAGTCTTGCCAATACAAGTCTTGGAGTAATCCAGAGTGTTGCCTTATTCTTGATATTAATCCAGTTTCTTATTCTTGATCTAATTCTTGTTCTTGTCAATCCAATTTTTTGTTCTTGAAGTTATTCTGGTTCTGATTTCTTTTCTTTAGTTCTTTGCTAACGTGCTATCTTGCATCCCTGACCGTTTGGCAAGACTGACTTACATAATCATATCAGAGCTTAGATCTCTTGATAGAGAGTAGATTACACCTTTCCAAGATACTATTGTCTTCTAGAAGAGTGCGGACTACTCCTCTCTAGACTGATATGTTTACTTGTTGTAATTGATTTTTCTTTGGAAAGAATGGATTACCCCTTTCTTAAGTTATATCACTACATTTTAGAGGTTGCGGATTACCCTCCTCTAAACTAACTGTCTCAAAGTATTTCTTTTAGTATAGAAAATACTAATGGCTTATCAATTTTTTCTTTTTTAAGATAGAAATAGATCAGGTTAATGGAGATGCATCCTCACAAACAGAGAATAGAGTGACAACACTTCCAGATCTTTGAGCTCTATTGGATACAATATGAGAAGAAATGACATTCTTCCACAATCCAAGAAAAGAATAGCAAATGGAGCAAGTGTCTAAAGAAACTAAGCAAGAGATGCATAACTTACAATAAAAGATTATTCGATTAAGAGAAGCAAGTGGTAAACAAGCTATGCACACAACTTCTCTAGAAGTTCCAAGGATTGTTATAAAAGAACCAAAAGCTAGTATGCCTGACAAGTTTGATGGAACAAGATCCAACTTTCAAGGGTTTGTACAACAAGTGCAACTTTACTTACAACTATATCCATCTTGTTACCTAGATGGATTCACTCAAGTCGCGTTTGTGGGCACCTTTTTATCAAGAAGCGCTCGATCATGATTTGCGCCACTATTAAAAAAGAATCCTCCAATCCTATACAACTTAAAAGCTTTTATAGAGAGATTCATTATTATATTTGGAGACAGTGATCGAGAAAGAGTGGTAGAGAGGAAGATCCAAAATCTACGACAAAGGCAACGTTCAGCTGCAATTTATACCGTAGAATTTCAACAACTTACTTGTAACCTTGATTGGAATGATAAGGCTTTTATGACTCGATTTCGTTATGGCCTAAAGGATGATGTAAAGAATTTATTGATCACAATGCCAAGAGTTGAAAGCTTAGAGGAACTCATAGCTCAAGCTATTACTTGTGACAATCGCCTATTTGAACTACGACAAGAAAGGCAATCAATTTTCAGCAATACCTATCAAGATACAACTACTACATCTTCAAGAGTATTGAAAAAGCTATTAACATATCTTGAATCTATGCAATTTGATACAACTCAATTCAAGCCATTAACACCAGCAGAAAAGACTAAATGTCGACAAGAGAATTTATGCCTATATTGTGGAAGATCCAATCATAAGGCAACAAATTGTCCAAAGCAAATAAGTCTAGAGAATTCAAGGCACGAGGTATAATATCCAAATTAGAAAGGTTGAAAAACAAAGACGTCCAGCCACAGTAGGGACCTTACAATTAGATGCCCTTAAACCTAAAGTATTAGAAAAAGGTCTTTTTTTACCTTCAGATCCAATATCTTGTTTTATACTTCCTGTATATATAAGAACCTTGAAACAAGAAATTTTTGATAAAGCCCTTTTAGATACTGGAGCCTCAGTATGCTTCATGGATAAGGATTTTGCAACCAAGCACAATCTATTACTTGTAAAGAAGACCCATCTTGTACCAGTTGAAGTCATTGATAGATGAAACCTTGCATCAAGAGATGTTGTCGAAGAAATCCAACCGTTGGAAGTGATACTAGAAGATCAAGTATCACAAATTGTTTTCAACATTATTAGATGTCTGACAAATCCTATTGTCATTGGACTTCCTTGATTTGAGCTACATAATCCTGATATTGATTGGAATACGCGGAAGATTTTTTCAAGATCCACACATCAAAAGAAGAAACGAGGTACTGTTCAATTCCTTAAAGCTAAAGTATTTATGCAAGCAACAAAAAAAGAAGATGTACTTATATTGTATGCTATCCCAATGAAAGATCCAACGGAGCAACTAAAGCAAGAAATTCCTAATCAATATCGCAACTTAGAAGACGTATTTGAAAAAAAAAAAAACAAACATATTATCTAAACATTGTCCTTACGATTGTGTAATCTAATTACAAGATGGAGCTCAACCTCCATTTGGTCCCATTTACAATCTGTCACAAATGGAGCTTATAGCCTTACAAAAATATATTGATGAAAATCTAACCAAGAATTTTATTGGACATTCAAAATTGCTTGCTGGAACTCCTATAGTATTTCTGAAAAAGA
Organism: Physcomitrellopsis africana; assembly: GCA_036785485.1. Lineage (NCBI taxonomy): Eukaryota > Viridiplantae > Streptophyta > Bryopsida > Funariales > Funariaceae > Physcomitrellopsis > Physcomitrellopsis africana. The sequence continues at coordinate 13,307 of JAWRVF010000978.1, read as the reverse complement.
AAGATGGTTCCTTATATATGTGTGTTGACTATCGAGGTCTAAACAAGGTAACTATAAAAAATCGCTATCCATTACCATTAATCTCAAGATTATTGGAACAATTAGGATAAGCAAAGATTTTTACAAAGATTGATTTGAGAGGCGCCTACTACCTAGTCACGATTAAAGAAGGAGATCAATGGAAGACATCATTTTGCACAAGGTATGGATATTTCAAGTACAATGTTATGTCTTTTGGACTTAGAAATGCACCTGTAGTCTTCCAACATATGATGAATGATATCTTACGAGAATACTTAGATGACTTTGTAGTCATCTACTTGGACAATATCTTGATCTTTTCTAAGAATGAAGAAGAGCATGAATATCATGTACAGAAGATATTAAAGAAACTACGAGAAAATGGATTATATGTCAAATTGGAGAAATGTTCTTTCCACCAACCATCAGTGGAATTTTTGGAATATATTGCTTCAAAAAATGAGATTTCTATGGATCCAAAGAAGATACAAACTATTATGGAGTGGAAACAACATAATATATAATCTCAACCATAATATATAAGCTCAACCATAATATATAAGCTCAACCATAATATATAAGCTCAACCATAATATATAAGCTCAACCATAATATATAATTATGGTATATCAAGAGACTATTGGTGGCCTCAAATGTGGAAATTGGTGAAAGAATTCATCCAATCATGTGAAATTTGTGCACGAACAAAGATTTTAAGATACCAATCATATAGACTTGTGCAACCGCTTCTACTTCCTAACGATCCATGGTAATCGTTATCTATGGACTTCATTACAGACCTCTCAATTTCAAATGGAAAAGATTCAATTTTTTTGGTGGTAGATCATCTTACCAAGATGGCACACTTTATCCCATGCAACAAGACTATTTCTGGAGAAGAAATAGCCAAGCTTTTTATTGATTATATTTATCGAATACATCGCCTTTCAATTGATATTATTTCACATCGAGGACCACAATTTGTATCAAACTTTTGAAGAGGATTATTTCAATTTTTAAAGATCAAGATCAACCTCTCATCCACTTATCATCTTCAAACTGATGGTCAAACAGAACGAGTGAATCAGATCTTGGAACAATATCTTTGTTGCAGTATAAATTATCAACAAGATGATTGGACAGACTTTCTACCATTGGCTGAGGCTGCATACAATAACTCCGAACATTCTTGAATAAAGCAAATTCTATTCTTTTCAAACTATAGATACCACCTTAGAATAGATCCATTCCAAATTGAAGATGTAGAAAGCCCTGCTGCAGAGAATCAAGCTACTTATTTAAAAACCATCCATAAAGAACTGAAATTCCAATTACAAATAATCCAAGATTGATACAAAGATTCTGCAGACATTTATCGCAAGAAACAACCAAATTTTAAAGTAGGAGATTGTGTCTGGTTACTTCGATGAAATATACAAACAAATCAACCATCACAAAAATTAGACTATCAAAGACTTGGACCTTTTACAATTCTATATCAAATAAATCTAGTAAGTTTTTGTCTCGACCTACCAAGTAGCATGCACATTCATCTAGTCTTTCATGTCTCGCTTTTAGAAACCTATTATAAATCAAATATTGTTGGAAGAACTATTCCACCACCAGCTCTTGTTGAAGTCAATCAAGAGATTGAAAACGAGGTGGATAAAATATTGAATTCACGTATAAGACATAAACGATTAGAATATTTCATCCATTGAAAGGGCTATGGAGTTAGTGAAAGAACATGGGAACTCTCAGATAACACTAAAAATGCACCTAAGAAGGTTCGCCAATTCCATCAATAATATCCAAAAAAACCTAGATTCAATGGTCATTAAAGATTTCGTGGACAATAGCATCTCTTGGCTTGTTAATGATGCTTCCTATTAACAACAAAAGACCAATATAAAAATAAGAGAGCCATGCCAAGACCTGCACTTATATTTTTTTAGGATAGAATAAATCTTGCTAGAAGCTTATTAGTTATCATGTCAAATCTTCACGTTTCAAGGAAATTGTAGGAACAAGAATCAGAAGACTCTTCTCACATACAAGCGACTAGGGAATCATTCCAACTTTCACAATCTGCTAGGTTTGAAGAAGATGGACAAGATGAAGAAGGAGTATTCCAATGTCAAGTAAGGCCACGCTTAGAATCTTTGGACATACGGCCTCATCACAAAAATCTTGATTCAAATGCTTGAGCTTTGGTAATATTCCTCGAAGTTGGAAGGGTGATTCCAGGTGGACCAAAAATTATGTTCGGAGGATGTTCTGAAGGTCACAACGAAGAACAAATTCTTAGATGGGATGTTGGTCTAACAGAGGTTATATCTGGAGGTCATCGACGCCATCTCAAGGGCCCTATTGAATCGATAACCAACGCACAAAAGACAGAATATATTACTTCTCTACTCTGACAAATTTTAGAATTTTTACGCATATGATTTGATTATCAAATTGCTTCGGCTCCTCATGAAACTCGTCGCTAGATGGGAAGATGATATCATGGACATACTTAAGCCACTATTAGAATCTTTGATAGTCTTTTAGAACCTTCTATAGCTTTTAAAAACCTTTTAGAATCTTCTAGAACCTTCTAGAATCTTCTTCAATCTTCCAAGACTTCTCGTAGATTTTTTAGAGTCTTCTAGAATCTTCTTCAAACTTCTAGAATATTATAAGATATTCTTAGGACCCTCTACAATCTTCTTCAACCTTCCAAGATCCCCCGTAGATCTTTTAGAGTCTTTCAAAATCTTCCTCAAGTTTCTAGGATATTCTAAGACACTCTTAAAAGGTCCAATAGGACATAAGGCTTCATAGTATAAATAAGAGGCAAGACTGAGGAGCACCTCAGTCTTGCCAACACAAGTCTTGGAGTAATCCAGAGTGTTGCCTTGTTCTTGATAATAATCCAGTTTCTTATTCTTGAACTAATTCTTATTCTTGTCTATCCAATTCTTTGTTCTTGAAGTTATTCTGGTTCTGATTTCTTCCCCCTTTATTCTTTGTTAACTTGCTAACTTGCGTCCTTGACAGAATATATGTGAATTGTAATTTCATCCTCCATAGTCAAGTACATGGCACATTTTCAAACAGGACAACATGTTGTTGTATGACGTGGCCTTCTATCTGGGAATACACTGGGTACCTGGCTGTGGAGAGTTTATTTGAAATTTGATGGCAAAATCCAATAGGTGGTTTGTTCTCAATAAAAAGGATAAATAATACAAAAATCTCACAAAAGAGAAGTTATATACACATAAACCCTCTTGTATTCAAGTAAGTTTGTACAAAAAAAGCGTTCAAATTTCCACAAAAGTCCTTCAAAACTTTATTCACCCACAAAGATTTATTTCTTGTTGAACTTTAGAGTCCAATAACTCTTGATTCATCCATTCAATATCTATAAAATTTTATTCAAAGTTTAAATAATCCTCTTAAGTTTCACCACAAAAAAAGAATCAATCATAAATTCGTTTTTGATTGTTTGATATCTCAAAACCCCTAGCAGGTACTTAAAACCTTAGCTAAGAGATACCCGAGCACTATTTTCCTTTTATCTCACAAACCCAAAATCTTAATGCCACAATAATTTTGCACACAGTCTTGTGATATAAATATATACACTCTTGAAAATTTTGAGCCAAAAATCTACGAAATTGCCAAAGTTATAGCTCAAAACATAACCACTATGTAAGTGGGTCACTTACTGCCCTTAAGTTTGTAAGCACTGACTTCAACTCCCAATATCTCCTTTATCCTAGCTTGGATTTTATCAAGCCGCACATAAAATGTGTAGCTGTGAACGTGCTCTCTTTAACCCTAATTGCCAATCCTTGATTGCTTTTTGTATGAGCGAGTTATATCTAAAAGAGTGACAGTAGGTCCAAAATCAACACCTTAACTTTGGATGCTTATAACTTCTTCATAAAAAGTGCAAATTATACAAAATTTGCACCTAAACCAGATCCAAAAACCTAAACCTTTCAATTGCTGGGTTGTTATTTGCTAATGGACTCAATAGATCAAGCTTGGGATGATACTCATAGTTGGAAAAGAATGGTGTTTTTTGAGCCGATCCATGAAGGGTGTTGTTATATATAAACTCAATTAGCAGTAGATATCCAATCCAATTGTCTTGCTGATATTTGATGTTGCATCATAAATACTATTCCAAAACTTGATTCATCCGTTCTATTTGGCCGTTAGTTTGAGGATGGAATGCCAAAGAAAGCTTAATGTCTACTTTCAATATCTTAAAAAGAGATCTCTAAAACTTTGATACAAATTGGATTCCTCGATTCGACACAATATCATCTGGTAGACCATGATATCGATATACATTATCAAGAAAGAGTCTTGCTATATCTTTGCTCGACAATGTCTTCTTACAAAATATAAAATGTGCCATCTTTGTAAGCCGATCCACCACAACAAAGATGCTGTCAAATGCATTTGATGGCGATAGGTCTGTAATCAAGTTTATGAAAATTGAAGACCATGGACGACGTGAAATAGGCAATGGCTGTAGAAGTCCATAAAGGCGATATCGAGGATTTTTGGATCTTGAACAATTGTCACAAGAGAGGACAAAATCTTTCACATCCTTTCACATTTGGAGCCACCAGAAATCTTGGAAAATGAGTTTCAAGGTCTTATTGAACCTAAAATGTCTCGCAGCTAGAAAGTCATGACGAGATTGAAGGACTCGAAGTTGTGTTGGCCCTTTTGGGATATACAGCCACTCCTCAAAGTATAAAAGATCTCCTTTGACCTTGAACTTGTTATCATTGATACGCTACTTGATATCAAGGGCTATTGAATCTTCAATGGTCGCAGCATGTACATAGTTGAGGAAGTCGGCATCAATTGGCACAACAGTAGCACAAATCTTGAATTGCTTTGGCTTTAACAATGTTGTACATTTATTGATTGAGCGTTGCTTCTCCAACCTTAGGTGCAAAATATGATCTTCTTGATAATACATCAGATAGCCCTTGCTACTTTTCAGGCTGATAAGTAATAACGAAGTCAAACCTAGATAGTGACATATTCCATCGAGCTTGACAACGGTGTCGGGTAGAGAGAATTTGTCTTGGAAAAATGCCGAGTTCCTAGCTGCTATTAGAACTAGCAAAGAACATGAAAAGAAGCCGTGCAAGTATCTTCTATACTTGCACAATATTTGTTCAAGCCTTTAAATTATACTTATATTATACTTATACAAGACTTATATAATTATAAAATATAAATCCTTGAATAATACTTATATAAATACTTATATAATACTTGATATAATATTTATACAAATACTTGTATAAAATAGTATATAATATTTATACAAATACTTGTATAAAATAGTATATAATCTTTAGTCTAATACTTATATAAATACTTGTATAAATATTTATACAAATATTATATATAATATTTATAGAATATTTGTATAAATACTTGATATAAATATAAGTATATATACTTGTATAATAAGTATAAGCTAAATAATAAGAAAGCTAATAATTCATTGTAAAACATATCAAAATTTCACAAATAGATGTCTTACCGTTTAAAAGTTATGGCTAAAAGAAATAGGCACTAAAATTTTCCAGCAAATGCAAAGGTAGCAAAGCTCCTCTTCACTTCAGCCTTTGTTGTGATTACTTCCTTTCTCCAAATTGGACAAACAATAGCTTTTCAAAAAGTTCACTCTATCATCTAACTTATTCTAAAATTTCGCATGCATGCCTCTCAAACTCCAGATTTAATAGCTAGTTGATTCTACTCTTCAAACCCTAGCAACAATTTGCCCTCTTGACACTTCATGACTTATAAAACTTTCATAAAAGTCCCAAATGTATTGATTTTTTTTTTCATGGAAAGCTTACATAAGCTACTAAAAGCACCTAAAATATCAAAAAGATTGAAAAGATTTTCCGACTTAGATGGTTGAACAAAGTCTCTACCCTTCTTCATGAGATGGCAGTAGACCCTTTCCTATTCTCAAGCTCAAAACTTTTCTTCTCCAAATTCAAATGCTACAATAAATATCTTGATACAAATCTAGCACAATTTTCCATACTCTCAATGAGTTTCACTAAGAAAGACTTGAAATCAAACTTGCATTCGCAGATCAAAGTTTTTGCCATCACTTTTTGATAGCAGCAGACCTCATTCTATTAAAACAAGCATAACTTTTTGCTCACAATTCCAATACAAGCAAGTAAGTAAGTTCTAGAATCCTCACAACTTGAAGAATACACCTACCAATTTTCATTATAAATGCCTCTTTCTCTTTGGAGCTATCTCTCTCCAAAGTTCACCACTTAAAAAATTACTAAACCCTAGGTCGAGCAAAAAGAGTATATCTCGCTTTCCTTCTATATCAATCTATGAGATGCCCACATGGGCAGCCAAATCCTATTGGATAAGCCCTATTCACCCCATGCTCTTCTTTCTTACCCCTCATAAGGTCCATTCTACCTCAAAAGTCAACAACAAAGATAAAACAACCTTTATCTTTCTTCTAATTACAAAGGAGTCTATTCTAGGATATAAGTAAGGTAGGAATAAAACAAATAGTCATCTTAATTCACAAACTAAGTAGCTATAATAAATTCTCTCCTTATTATATCTTCTAAAATAACCTCTAGCACTTACGCATGTAATAACAATAGATACAAGATATATAATATTTTTATACACTGCACGTAAATGTAGTATGACAACGATTTAAAACCCGAGCCTACATGAAATACTCCAGATTCTTGTGATCTGTGTATAAAATCACTAGATGTGCAACTCCTTTGAGGAAGTGATGCCACTCTTAAAAAGAATCCACTTTAACAAGGAGTTCCTTATCATGGATCTCGTAGTTGATCTCAACCGCAGAAAACTTTTGTAAATAGAATGCAACCAGATGAAGCTTATTGTCAATGCCCATCTGCAAAAGTACGACTCGTAAAGCAAAAACTGAAGCATCGGTTTCCAAATAGAAAGCCTTTGGAAAGTTTGGATGTACCAAGATTGGAGCCGTAGTAAATATTGTCTTAAAATTTTGAAATGCTTTTTCCGCTAGAGGTCCCTATTTGAGCTTATCCTTACACGTCAATTGAGTAAATAGAGCAGCAACTCGAGAGTAATTCTTGATGAAGATCCGATAGAAGTTAGCAAAGCTAAGAAAATATTGTACGTCTCTATCCATCTTCGGAACTTCCCAAGACACAATTGCTTCTACCTTCTTGGAATCTATCTTCAAGCCTTCCGTAGTCGCAACAAATCCTAAAAACTCCATCTCAATTTGGTGAAATAAGCACTTCTCCAACTTGATGTATAGTCCTTGCTCGCATAGTTTTTTGAGTATCAAACAAAGGAGCTTCTCATGCTCTTCTTTGTTCTTGGAAAATATCAAAATATCATCTAGATATATGACAACAAAATCATCTAGATGCTCTCAAAAAATATCATTCATCATGTATTGAAAAACCGCTAGAGCATTGGTAAGACCAAATGGCAAGATATTATACTCAAAATGGCCATACCTTATACGAAAATATATCTTCTATTTGTCTCCTTCTTTGATTTGCACAAGGTTGTAAGCTCCCCTTGGATCAATCTTTGTAAAGATCTTTGTACGTCAAAGTTGTTCCAAAAGACTAGAGATCAAAGGTAATGGATAGCGATTCTTTTTTGTCACCTTGTTGAGACCTCGATAGTCCATGCACATCCGTAGTGAGCCATCCTTCTTCTTCACAAATAAGATTGGTGCCCCAGTTGGCAACTTTGAATGACAAATGAAGTTCTTGGCTAGGTTCACATTAATGTATTTCCGCAATTCAGTCAACTCTGTCTGCGATAAGTTGTAGATTGGGCCAAAAGGCGGTTGTGCTCCTTCTTATAATTCTATGGCACAATCATATAGTCGGTGCTCCGATAGCATGTCAGCATTTTTTTTTTGGAACACGTTGTCGGGATAGAGAGAATCTGCCTCAAGAAAGTGCTGGGCTTCTGGCTGCCACTAATTACTCAAGCAAGATTCAAGTATAATAAAAACCCCAAATTTTATATAAAAGAGATCTCCATAGGGCTATTACACCCAATACACAAGCCTAATTTCCTCAAACCACTCAAAACATAACAAAATACTCTAAACCCTCATTCTCCCGTAGGAAGGGAACTTTTTCCGAATTTCAATAACCCATAACTTTTAATCCAACCGTCCAAAACTACTCCAAATTTACATGAAGTACTGATATATTCTTCACAACTACCACCACAAATTTCAACTGTTGATTCATTATCGATCTTTAGATATCGCCAAAACCCTAGCAGTAGCTTTAAACCCTTGTTTACAAACACCCGTGTACTAAATTATTTATATCTCACAATCTAAAAGTCCAAATGCTATGAAACTTTAATGTATAGCTTCTTAGCACAATAATACACCTTCTTGGAAATTTTTAGACAAAAATTCGTCCAAAAACTTAAGATATGGCAAACCCCATCACCATCAACAAAACGGTCTACTTACTGCCTTGGAATTGGATGCGCTGTCTTCAACTCTTCATATCTCCTTCGTCTAAACTCAAAACTTAAGAATTCCTTCATAACAGACGTAGATCTTGAAATCACCTTTCCAACCGCACCGTCCGATCTCCAAAAGCCTCCGTATAACTCCGCGAAATCTCAAAAGAGTGATAGTATGTATGAAATCCACTCTTTAACTTTGAACAAGTATAACTTCTTCATCCTAACTCCAAATCGCCTAAAATTTCCTCTCAAACTATACCCAAAACCCTAAACTTTACAACCTTTCCTCTGAAATTGCGAATCCCTTTTATGAAGTCGCCGAAAACCCTTGTTAAGGTCGCGGGCAGCCTCCTCAAAGCCCATTGGGCATGGTATTCGACCAATAGGGATGAAGTTCCCTATTCCTTGCCTTCATCCGACCATGGCTTGATTTCATCCCTCCCAATTAGCCTCTTACTAGCTTGAATTTTCATCCTTAAGTCCCAACCTTCTCTCAAGGCTTCATACTAAACACTTAGATCTTATAATTTTTAAATACCATAACTAAAATAAGTAAAATAAAATAAAATAAAGTTTCTTCTATCAACCATTTTTAATTTAACTTACTAACCATTCTAACACACATCTAGATTCATAAACATATAATATATTTTAACTAATTTTTACATACTGTAAGTAATTACAGTATGACAACGTCTTGAAAATCCTTGTATTGTTCTGATATACCTGTTGTTGAAATTTGCTCTCTACTAGTTGGAGTCGCATAAATGACCAATGGTGTGCTTTCCTTGCACGATCTTACAAACGTTCTTGCTCCAATAAACAAAGACTTTTTGGTTTGAGGTCTTCTTCTAGTCTTGTTCTTAGGTTGTTCTATAGAAAAGGTTATCTTCTGCAGCCTCTAATCTATGGATGGATTATATTTTTCCAATCAAGAAAGACCAAAAATAATAGGATTTGACGAAGTACTAATAATGTTGAAAATAATATAACTACTATAGTCTTTAAGTGTCACCTCTATAAATTCTGATTCATGGATGACACTACCAGACATTAAAGGTTGTGCATCTATTACTTCTACGTGAATAGGCTTGAATTTCTGTACTAGGAGAATTTTATGACGCTTAGCAAATTCTTGGTCTAAGAAACAAGCAGATGCTCTTGAATCTAATAAGGCTAAGCTTTTTAGTTTTTGAAGGCTAAAAGACAAAAGAATTGTAAAACAATAGGTAGGTTGAATAAAAAGAGAGGAATCTGGTATTGATTTGTCCAGCCGCATGGTTCCTATTGTAGACAAGAATCCTCATTTTTCTGAACAAATGCACCTCTAGTCTTCATGTTGCGTCTATTTTTTTTCTTAAGACAGCTTCTAGCTCTATAGTCTTCTTCATCGCTATACAAACACAAACCTTCTTTCATATGTTGCTTCTTTTCTTTTGGAATAAGGGATTTGACATGTACTGCATCAATCTGCATGTCCTCCGCTTTCGATTGTGAATTTAGGCTACTTGCCGATATAATTACGTCGTGACAACTTGTATATTGCCTGGACCATTGCCGTGTTGTGGTTTGGCTACTATATAAAAAATTTGTACATGTATATTTAATGTACAATTTATTACATAACTAAAAAAAAACCATATTAATAAACTTTTATTCATTATAGAATGTGATTAGGTTGCTAGTTTATAAAAGATCTATTAAAAAGATTATTATTAAGATTTAAACGACCTTATTTTCTTTTTAGTAGTAACTTTTGAAGTTGATTTTATATTGATAGTAACTTTTGTATATCTTAAGTCACCTTTGTTAGACATTGGTGATCCTTAAGATCTTATTTATTTCTTTTATTTGGTGCATAAAGCACAAAGTATGTAAATCTTATAAGAAGAAGGATTAGAAAAGGATTTTTAGTGTAAAAAGGGTAGTTTGGCCATCCATGTAGATGAATAGAGGTGGATGATAGAAATCTCTATTCTAATTGGCCAAAAATCATGCCCAATGTCACGGACACAGAATAGGAAGAGGAAATCTAAACAAAATTTCAAAGAGAATTGGCAAAAAGATGATGATACAAGAAACACCAAGAGGTGAGCTAGAGCTCCAAGAGATGTGTTGTCGAGACTAAAGAACTCTTCAGCCTTGACTCCTATATATACTTCTAAATAAGAAACTTCTTGAGTGACTTCCAACAACTTAGGAAGCTTCTCAAGCAGCTTCCATGAATTAGGAAGCTTCTCAAGCAACTTCTACTAGCTAAGAAGCTTCTCAAGCAACTTCTACTAGCTAAGAAGCTTCTCAAGCAACTTCCACTAACTAAGAAGCTTCTCAAGAAACTTCCACTAACTGCTAATGAAAATTTCTAGAAGGTTCTAGGGACTTGCTTCTAGAATGTTCTAATTTTTAGAAGATTCTAAGACTATGTCCCTAACATCACCCCCTCCTTTAGCTTCGAGGTCTCCGAGAAGCAATGTTGTTGTCAGTCAATACCAATGCAAAAAAATGACGATCTGTCGCATAACATCTGCTATGAATTTCAATTGTCTTTCACGAGGCAAGTGGTTCATCGGTCCTTGAAGCCAACGGTAGTAGCCCACGCCCTCAACTTCCGACCAAGCATGAATTTCCGTGTCCTCATTGTGAAACTGTCTTACAAACACACCTTCTGGCTGACCATTGTAAGCAGGCTCGACTTCAAATACAATCACCAGCGATCGGTTATTCGATATCCTCCGTCGTCGTCGTGGTGTAGGTGGTTCTTCATCTCGAGGTCGCCTTCGTGAGCTAGTAGGTTGAGATGATATGATTGGCATGGTATCTATCTCTTGGCTATCCATGTCGAAAGACCAAACTATGGCTATCAGAAAAGATCTACTCTATCTTGGAGAAAATAACTACATCAACTATGAATTTTGGTAGTATTTTTCCCTCCTTTTATGTTACTAGATGAGCAAGCTTCAGAAAAAAGTTATCCTCAAATCGGCTTAGGTTTCTGAGGATATTGTTGATGAAACTCTTGTACCTTTTGCGGCGCATTTGCGAGATTTTTGGCCGGCTCCCATGTTCGCTCATAGATATCGTAGCCTCTCCAATGTACAAAATATTCTAATTTTCTCCATTTACGCCGCGAATCTAGTACCTTTTCTACCTTGTATTCCTCATAGTTCTCAATTTCGATACTAGGTGGCAAACTTTGCACTCTTCCAGGAAAAGACGATTCTCAATAAATCTCCAACAAAGAAACATGAAAGACTGGATGTATCTTCATAGCAGCTAGTAACTCCAGACAGTACGGCACTGGATTGATTTGCTTCAAGATGACAAATGATCCCAACCTCCGGTAGTCCAACTTATCACATGGCCGCTTGGTCTTGATATTCCGTCGAAGTACCCATTCCTTATCTCTAGTTTTGAAAATAGGTACTTGATTTTGAAGTTTATCTGCGGATGTCTTACAAGACTCTTGAGCAGACTACAATTGCACCTTTAACATAGTTTGAAGCTCTCATAGCTGCTTCACAAATCCTTCAGCTGCTAGGTTGTTATTCATTGACAGACTTAACAAATCAAGCTTCGGATGGTACCCATAGTTAAAAAAGAATGGTGTTTGTTGAATTGATGCGTGCAAGGTGTTGTTATATGCAAACTCGGCTAACAATAGATATGCGGCCCAATCATCTTATTGATAGTTGATGCTGCATCTTAGATACTATTCCAAAACTTGATTCACCTGTTTCGTTTGGCCATTAGTTTGAGGATAGAAAGCTGAAGAAAGCTTGATATCCACCTTCAATATTTCAAAAAGAGATCTCCAAAACTTTGATACGAACTGAGTTCCTCAATCTGATACGATATCATCTGGTAGGCCATGATATCAATACACATTGTCAAGAAAGAGCCTTCCTGTATCTTCACTTGACGATGTCTTCTTGCAAGGGACAAAGTGCGCCATCTTTGTAAGTCGATCTACTACAACAAAAATGCTGTCGAAATAATTCGATGGTGGTAGGTCTGTAATAAAGTCCATGGAAACTAAAGACCATGATCGCCGTGGAATTGGGAATGGCTGTAAAAGTCCGTAAGGGCGATGCCGAGGATTTTTAGATCTTGAACAGATGTCGCAAGTGAGGACAAAATCTTTTACATCCTTCCACATTTGAGGCCACCAAAAATCTCGAGAAATAAATTCCAAGGTCTTGTTGAATCCAAAATATCCCGCAGCTGGAAAATCGTGATGAGATTGAAGAATTCGGAGCCGTACTGGTCCTTTCGGAATATACAACCGCTCCTCAAAGTATAAAAATCTCCCTCCACTTTAATCTTGTCATTATTGGTACTTTACTTGATATCAACTGCTATTGAATCTTCAATGGTTGCGGTACGTACCTGATTGAGGAAGTCAGCATCGATTGGTACAATGGCAGCATGAAGTCGGAATTGCTCTGGCTTCAATAGCGTCATACATTGTTGGTCGAATGCTGCCTCTCCAGCCTTTGGTGCAAGATACGATCTCCTTGATAATGCGTCAGATAGTCCTTGTTGCTTTCCAGGTCGATAAGTGATAACAAAGTCGAATCTGGATAGCAACATATTCCACCGAGCTTGACGCCGATTCAAAATTTGAGCTGACATGAAATATTCCAAATTCTTGTGATACGTGTATATGGTTACCGGTGTCGTACTACATTTACGTGCAGTGTATAAAAATATTAAAAATCTTGTTTCTATTGTTAATATATGTGTGAGTGCTA
>JAWRVF010000977.1:0-127965 GCA_036785485.1 Physcomitrellopsis africana | reverse complement strand
TTCTTCACTCTTGTCAACTCCTTTCTTGTTTCTAGTTTGATTTCAAGAGTCTCTAGTGTCTTGTCTTTTGGCAATAGCCATTCCAGTTTCTTTTAATATATACACTACTTTGTTTCTATTTTGTTATATTTCTTTGAGAGTATTTTTCACTTACTTATTTGCTTCCGTTGAGTTCTTGTCCTTGACACAATCTACTCTCTTGTTCTTGATATCAATCTAATCTCTTATTCTAGATCTAATTCTTATTATTGACCATCCAATTCTTTGTTCTTGAAATTATTCTAGTTCTGAAATCTTCTCTTTGTTTCTTTGCTAATCCACTATCTTGCATCCGTGATATAAAATATGATATTTTTTTTGGACCAAAGGCATCTTATTCTAAAAATTCTATTGTTATTCTAAGATAATTGATATCCCATCTAAGATGTTGAGACATGGAATATGACACCTTCTTATTGAAGGCTTGAATATATCAATTCATCTAATCATCCAAGATTCATATGCAATCCAACATAAGAGAATATTTAAATATGCTTATTCTTAAATATGGATGTACATAATATGTCCTAACTTCCAAATTATATTGTATTCACTTATAATTTATGATCTAGTTAAATACTTTACTAACTTCAATATGTCCAAAATTCCAATTCAGTGAATGTTCAATCATTTAATATGTCCAAATTATATTATTTCTAAATAGTTCTTAATTCTTATAAAAGATTCTTATATAAATATAAGCCATATGTTTAATATATTCCTATTCCATATTTAATGAGTTTATGGTATTTTTAATTTTTTATCACCATATGTTAGATAGTCTAATTTGTATAATACATTAGAATTACTAAATCACATTCTCCTTGGAATTGAAGCATCTAATAGCAACGGAATATGTGAAGATGGAAGAATTATTGAATTTAGCGTGAAGAATTGAAGATTTGTATTGTAACTTGTAAGAGGCACTATAGCACACAATATATGCCTTGGTGATAATATTTTAGGTTTATGAATAAACTTGTGAATTTTTAGCTTATGAATTTTTAGTTTATAAATAAACTCATCAATTTCAGCTCATAGAATAATACGTTTAAATTGTAGAATATTTGTTGGAAGTTCCAATGTATGTGATAAATTCAACTTTGATTTTTTTAACAAAATTTTGATCAAAGCAACATATATCTATTCTATAAAGCTGTCATTATAAATTTTGTGAATGTTGTATGGATTGCATGCATGCCTAATGCCTTTAAGTATGCAAAACTTTTTAGTCAATTGACTTGATTCTCAATTCTCATAGAGGATATTGATATATATATTCCTATTTCACATTTAATAAACTTACAATATTTTTAGTTTTATATAATTATATGTTTGACTATTATATTAGGATGGTATTGTAGCAAGTATCATCTCATTTCATTTGTAGCTTTGTAAGTTATCTAGTAAGTGATAACCCTATTTTAGGTAATATAAAGAAAAGAAAAAAATAGAGGATGAATATAATAAAAATTCAAGTTTGTAAACTCAAGTGATTAAATCACAGTTATTAGCTTCAAGCATATTATATGGTTTCTAATCTCAAACTCCTTAAGCCAATGAAGCACATGGCTTTCAATCTCAAATTCTTTGAGCTAATGAAGCAATAGTAATTCTAAAATTTAATAATGCAAAAGTTGCAATGCTTGAAGCTTAAGACTCTTAATATAAAAATGATGCACCGATCCACAAGTATAGAAAAAAGGCTCAAAAGAATAAAAGAAAGCAACGGATTGTATAAGAAAAATGGCCAATTTTCTTGATTAAAGTTTTGGATTTAGAATAAAGGAAGAAAAATATTATAACAAGTAATATTAGCAAGTTTGATCTGATTATAAGTATCAACTCAATCAAAAAACATATGAACAAGCATGGCAATAAATATGTGGGACCATCCAACAATAACAATGGTTTGTTGACTTTCATTTTTGTGCCAAGTTTTATTGTTGTATAATAATATAACTGTTAGGTGAAAAAAGAAAAAAATGATTATATTATAGAAGAATTAAAATAAAAATATTTTAGTAAATTATCTTTAAAATATAGATAATGGACAAGGTGATAGTAAAAATTAAAAAATACTAATGTTGCCTTCTTATAGAAGAAGCTTCTATTTACTTTGTATGGCCATAAATAAGGCAAAATAAAATAGATTAGAAAAATAAATATTATAGGCATCTTTAAAAATAAATTAAGAATAGGTTTTAACAAAATTTACCTCAAAATTTTAAGAATTGATATTTAGAGATGACCAATTGTGAACCTAGATTGAAATCAGATCCTAAGGTACAAAACTGCATAACTATGGTAGATAGAAAGTTCTTTGGTAAATTAAAGAACAAGATTTGAAAATAGACTTTAGAAGATTTTTTTAGATATTTATTGTAAGTGATTTGGATAGATATTGACTTTATAAGAGTTTTACAAAATTAGGGTTGTTTTTGATAATTTAGATATTTAAGAAATAAAAAAAGATTTAAAATTTTTATAAATTTATAAATTTGATGATAGATCTATGGATGAAATTTTATGGATTTGTAATTGCAGTTGTGTTAAATGCATGCTATAATTTTGAACTTGATCAAATGATTAGATTAAAGGTTATTAAAGTTTAAGTGGTATCTAAAATTAAAATTTGAAGGTTAGTGAGGGTTTCTAAAATATCTAGCAATCTATCAATTGGATTAAAATGAAACTTATGTATATAGAATGTTGACTTGATTTTCTACATATTTATAAATTTTGAAAGTAATTAAACAATATAAAAAAGAACTATTGGTATTAAAATATTAATATCAAGGTTGAAGAAGGAAGCTGGCCTAAACTTGATAAAGTTTCTAGTTTATCTTCTATTTGGTGAATTAAATTATCTTCAAAACTTTTGTACTCATTGCCAATTTAGTTGTTGAAAGATATACAAATTTTAAGTTAAAATCAACAATTCAATCATTAATTATTGAGATTTCAATCTGCTATAGTGTTTGTTAGGATTTAATTAGGATTTGATTAGGATTTGTTAGGATTTGTTTAGGATTTCATTAAGATTTGTTTAAGATTTAGGATTTCTTCAAGATTTTATTAAAGCTTGACTAAGACTTGATTAGGATTTTATTAGTATTTTACTAAGATTTTATTAGGATTTGTTTAAGATTTAAGATTTGATTAGAATTTAACTAGAATTTTATTGAGATTTATTTAAGATTTAGGATTTAGGATTTAATTATAATTTAACTAGAATTTTATTAGGATTTATTTAGGATTTAAGATTTAAAATTTGATTATGATTTAATTAGAATTTAATTAGGATTTATTTAGGATTTAAGATTTAAGATTTGACTAAGATTTGACTAGGATTTGATTAAGATTTGATTATAATTTTATTTTTAGTATTTAAAAAGAATTTTTATTTTGATATTTTTTTGGATTTTATATTTATATTTTCTTAGAAATTCTTTATTATTTTTTATGATTTCTTTAGAAGTTTTTTAGGATTTTTTTATATTTCTTTTATAATTAATTAAAAATTTAATTAATTTTTTTTAATAATTGAATGTACTTATTAATCTTTAATTATAATTTACATATAATTCTATTAAAGGTGTTAGGATTTGCTGTTGCATTTTTTTTTTTTTTTTTTTTATCTTCCACAATCAAGTGCTTGGTGCATTCTCAAGCAAGACTTCACTTAATACAACACCGCATCAAATTCAAATAGATATTTGTTACTCTTTAAATGCAAATCTTGTCATTTTTTTTGTAAAAGAACAAGAAATATTGGATATTAACATTGTAATGTATATTATTTAAAAAAATTTGTTTTATTTATATTTAGAATCGGATGGCTTTAAGTACATTACCATAAAGATCTCATATTGCATTTTTTCAACTAAGACAATAGTAGATCATCAAAGATTCTTGTAGCTTAAATAGCATTAAAACCACTATTATATATAGTAGGTAGTAGTCAATGAACAATGTTGAGGTATACTAGCATGTTGAGAAAGGTGCAATATGAGATCTTTTGGACAATTACTAAGGTGTATGACGAGATGGAGTTTGAACCTCTTACTTTGGATTTTAAGATTTGATAGAACATATTGCATGTGATGTTAAAGTAGCACTTGAAGTTAAAGATATCCATTATGGAGTTTATAAATCATCACAATATGGTAAAAAAATGTATCTATTTCACATTAAATAATGCAAAGTGGGCTAATATCAAAGCCATGTGCAACTTTTTAAAAATGCTTGCCATATTGTTAATTTTATTAGAATCAAAGATACATTTAATTATTGACATAATATTTAATATTTGATAGAATTTGGTGAAATACATTGAATTTATAATTAGCAATTGAGAGACCATGCCTAAGATGTACACCACTTCCAAGAAGATGCTTTTTAAATTCATTTATATAGATGCATTTATAACAAATATTTTCCATTGAGCAACATAATTCCTAGATATTTGATATCATCATAATCTTATATCAAAGACTCAACAATCACATACAAACCTTAATCTTGTGAGGATTATTTTACATTGTGATTATGGATATAATCCATTGATATCTACAATTTTAAGATGAGACATTGAAAAAACTATAGATGTATCAAATTCAATTTCCAATAATGAAAATTATTTATTCATTGTATGCAAAGATGATGATACTAAGGAAGATTAAGAACTTATTGAAGATGAAGTGCTTATTTATTTGAAGATGATTAAGCCGCATAAGAAATTGTACATTCTAAAATAGTAGGTACAAAATCAACTAGCTTTATCGCATATATATCTCATAGCCATGGACCACCTTTTGGTTCCGTCATCATCAATATCAAATAAAAGAATAAACTTGCTAGCCAACCACATATTTAGTGATTGATCTCAACTCAGCAATAAGACTTTTGTTCAAGAGATGTATATTTGATCTTGGATGGAAATAAGGATTCATATTCCAAAAATTTATAATTGACCATAGATGAGTTCAAACAAACTGTAATAAAATAAGTACCAATTGTAGAGTTGTTTATATCATAATAAAACACTACATTATCAAAAACGTATTTTTGAATCTATTAATTTGTTTCAACTTGTACCATTTTATCATAAAACTTTTATATTTGATAGCAACTTTGAAATTTTGAATGCACATATTATAGCATGTTATAGACATATAATAAAAGAAGAATTTAAAAGATTTTAAAAAGTTTTATTTAATCTTAGAAGATTCTAGAAGATTATTATGAATATATATTTTAGAACTTTACTAAATCTTTTAAAATATTCTAGAGATTTTTTAATAAGTGGAAGTTGCTTGAGAAGCTTTATAATTAATAGAGGGACTTTATGTCAAAGACATAAATAAGAAAAAGATGTATAATCTAATAAAAATTGTATTAAAATAAAATCACAAAATAAGAATAAGAAAGTATGTATATTCAAAGGAAAATTGGAATGGCTATTGCCAAAGACTAGAAACATGAAGACTCTTGAAACTAGACTAGGATCAGGAAAGAAATTGACAAGAGTGAAGAGGACTTCACTCTTGCCTCTATAAATACTATCTAATTAAGAGTTACATGGCGATATTCTATAGGACCTCATACACGTGTCTAATTTATAAAATACGTGTCAAACTTGTACGACAAGTTTTCACATGTGCACCACGTACTTGGCTTGTTCAGCAAGCTACCAACATGTGTGACACATGGCTAACTTGTTCCACAAGCTACCAATATTTGCGCCATGTGGCTAGCTTGTTGACCAAGTTTCTAACCTATCAATCACCTATAGATATGTATAAAGGTGATTCCATGTCTATGAAGCTTCTAAGAAGCTACTCTATCAGATATTATCAAATCAATTTATTTTACCTATTTCTATTGGTCTATATTATTTAGGTATTTTATTGGAATAAATTTTATGTCCGTGGCATTATTCCCCCTTCTAGGGACGAGTTCGGCGAGGAACGGTGATTATATGTTGAAGAAGTCCAAGATACGTTGAATTGTGCTTGCCACATACTCTGATCTTTGTTTCTTTCGAAGGTAGTTGATAGGTCCTTTCAGCCATCGATAATGTTCCATACTAGGACGAAAGAACCACCCTGTTATTTGGTCATTGTTGAGGCCTTCATAACTTCCTTCAAAAAAAACATTAGAAACACCATCAAGAGTAGTTCCTACCTCTAAAAGTATGATCAAATATCGGGAGTCTCTTCCAAGGTCATGATACTAAACACATTATATTTCACCATCAATTTGAGGAAGGACAAGTCAGTCTTGAGGATCTTCATCTCTATTCCATTGTCTTGAAGGTTGTGATAGTCATAATGTCTCGTCCGGTAAATCAACAAATAATGGCTCTTGAGTTGAATTCGCTGATTGTTGATCCTCCATGTCTTTAGCACAAATAAATCTAAGAAAATGACAAATAATGATATAAGATAAGATGAAATCTCTATAGAACCTGCTTTGCTTTATAGCAAAGATTTTCTTGAGTATTTATCTTGGTTTTGATGGATGTCGCTGATGAAATGCATTGACTTTTATTGATACATTTGTTAGATTCTTTGATGGCTCCCATGTGCATTCTCTAATATTATATCCGCACCAATGCAGAAGATATTCTAATTGATTTTGGCGCCGCCTTGAATCTAAAATCTCTTCAATCGCGAATTCTTCATCATTGCATGTAGCTCTGACAAACGATTTGCCAAATCTTCTGCTACTGGATTATCAACTTTTGAAAAGTCAAAAGCATCAAGTCATGGATGGTAACCATAATTGGCAAAGAAAGATGTTTATTGTGTAGAATAATGTATCGTATTATTATAAGCAAATTTTGCCAATGGCAGAAGAATTGTCCAATCATCTTATTGGTAGTTGATGGTACACCTTAAGTACTGTTCCAAGACTTAGTTCACGCGCTCTGTTTGTCCATCAATTTGAAGATGAAAAATTGAAGATAACTTTATATCCACTTTTAAGATTTTGAAAAGGGTTCTCCAAAATCTTGACACAAATTGAATTTTCCTATCCGATATAATATCCTTACGTAATCTATGATAGCGATAGATATTATCAATGAAAAGCTTAGCTGTTTCTTCACCTGTGATAGATTTTGTGTGTGGCACAAAATGAGCCATCTTGGTGAACCGATCTACTATTACAAATATAGAGTCATAAGATCTTGAGCTTGGAAGATTTGTGATGAAATCCATAGAAACAAAAGACCATGGTTGTTTTAGAATAGGTAATGGCTGAAAAAGTCCAAAAGATCGATGACAAGGAATCTTTGATCTTGAGCAAATATCACATGATTGTACAAAGTCTTTGACTGCCTTCCATATTTGAGGCCACCAAAAATCTCTTAATATAAGTTTCAAAGTCTTACTGTATCCAAAATGTCCTGCCGCTGAAAAATCATGATATGCTTGAAGAACACGTAAACATGCTTCTCCTTCTGGAATATATAGGCATCCTTCAAAATATAGTAGATTGTTCTTGAATTTGAATTTAGAAGAATCATGAGACTTGAAAGAATTATTCTTGATATCATGAACAAGAGGGTCTGACGACATACTTGACTGAATTTGCTTGAGAAAAGTTGAATCAACAGTCAATGTTGATTTCATTGCTCAAAGATGAAACTGCTTTGATTTCAAAAGAGCCATTCTTTCTTGCTTAAAAGCTGCATCTCCTTCTTTTGGTGCAAAATAAGAACGTCTAAAAAGGGCATCATACAAACCCTGTTGTTTTCCTGGCCCATAAGTAATAATGAACTCGAATCTTGACAAAGACATACTCCAACAAGCTTGACGACGATTCAACATACATGTCGACATAAAATACTCAAGGTTATTGTGATTCGTATACACGGTGTCATATTGTGGTTCGGCTACTATATAAAAAAATTGTACATGTATATTTAATATATAATTTATTACATAGCTAAATGAGAGCTTTATCAGTGGACTTTTATTAGTTTTAAGATGTGGTTAGGTTGCTAGTTTAGAAAGGATCTATTAAAAGGATTATTATTAAGATTTATATAATCTTATTTTTTTTTAATAGTGACTTTTGAAGTTAATTTTATATTGATAGCAACTTGTATATATCTTAAGTCACCTTTGTTAGACATTGGTGATCCTTAAGATCTTAGTTTATTTCTTTTATTTGGTACTTAAAGCACCAAGTATATAAATCTTATAAGAAGAAGGGTTAGAAAAGGATTTTTAGTGTAAAAAGGGTAGTTTGGCCATCCAAGTGGATGAATAGAGGTGGATGATAGAAATCTCTATTCTAATTGGCCAAAAATCATGCCCAATAGGCTTCAAAGAGGCTGCCCGAGGATTTATTAGGAGTTAGGGTTTGTTTTTTGGAAGGAGTCGAATATCAGAGGCTAGGATCATAAGGTTTAGATTTTTGGATCTGGTTTAGGTGCAAATTTTGTGTAATTTGCACTTTTTATGAAGAAGTTATAGGTGCTCAAAGTTAAGGTATCAATTTTGGACCTACTGTCACTCTTTTGGGTATAACTCGCGCATACAAAAAGCAATTAAGGATCGGCGACTGGAATTAGAAAGGAAACTTTTTTGGTTATATGTTTTTTATATGGCTTGATAAAATCCAAGCTTAAGTGAAGAAGATATTGGGAGTTGAAGTCACTGCTTACAGACTTTAGAGAAGTAAATGACATGCTTACATAGTGGTTACATTTTGAGCTACATCTTATGCAATTTGATATATTTTTGGCTCAAACTTTTCAAGAGTGTATATGTTTATGTCACAAGACTATGTACACAAATTTGTGGCATTAGAATTATGGGTTTGTGAGATATAAGGAAAATAGTGCTCGGATATCTTTGAGCTAGGGTTTTAAGTACTTGCTAAGAGTTTTGAGATATCAGACAATTGAAAATAAATTTATGGTTGATTCTTTCTTGTGGTAAAACTTAAGAAAATTATCTACACTTTGAATTAAATTTTATAGAAATTGAATGATTGGATCAAGAGTTATTAAATCCTAAAGTTTAATAAGAAATAAGTCCTTGCGGGTGAATAAAATTTTAAAGGGTTTTTGTAGAAATTTGAACCCTTTTTGTACAAACTTACTTGAATATAAGAAGGTTTCTATACATAACTTTTCTTTTGTGAGATTTTTATATTATTTTTCTTTTTTTATTGAGAACAAACCACCTATTGGATTTTTGCCATCAAATTTTAAATATACTCCCCACAGCCAGGTATCTAGTGTATTCCTAGATAGAAGGCCACATCATACGATAATAATGATTGGATTGGAAGCGCCTTCTAGATAATGATTCCATTCTTGAAAAGAATCCGCGATTGCAAAAAGTTCTTTCTCATGGATCTCATAATTGATCTCAGCTATTGAGAATTTTCTTGAATGAAAAGCTATTAGATGAGGTTTGTCATTTGTTCCCATTTGTGACAAAATTGCACCCAAGGCAAAGTCTAATGTGTCTGTTTCTATAAGAAATGCCTTGAAAAAGTCAATTCGATACAAGATTGATGTAGAAACAAATGATGTCTTCAGAGCTTCAAATGCTGCTTCTGTTTCTTGATTCCATTGGAGTTTGTCTTTACAAGTCAAATATGTAAGTGGAGCTGCAACTTGAGAGAAGTCTTTGATGAAGATCCAATAATAATTGGCAAATCCTAAAAAATATTGGACATCTCTTATCGTCCTTGGAATCTTCTAATTCATGATTGTCTGGACTTTCTTAAAATCCATCATGAGACCATCATTTGAAATGATGTATCCTAAGAAATCAACTTGAATAGTATGAAATATATATTTTTCCATCTTAGCATACAATCTCGCATCTCTAAGTTTTTGTAATATTTGACGAACATGTACTTCATGTTCTTCTACATTCTTAGAATAGATCAAAATATCATCTAGGTAGCAGACGACAAAATTGTCTAGGAATTCACCAAAAACATCATTCATGAGATGTTGAAAAGCAGTTGATGCATTCGTAAGTCTAAAAGGCATGACATTATATTCAAAATATCCGTTCTTGGTTTGAAATGCAGTTTTCCATTCATCTCCTTCTTTGATGCGTACTAGATTGTATGCTCCTCTTAGATCTATTTTTGTATAGATCTTAGCTTGATTTCACTGGTCAAGGAGTCCTGATATCAAAGGTAATGGATATCTGTTCTTGATTGTGATCTTGTTGAGTCCTCGATAATCAACACACATCCGCAATGATCCATCTTTTTTCTTCACAAATAGAATTGGAGTTCCTGGTGGAGATTTAAAATGGCGTATGAAATTCTTGGCCAAATTCTCATCAATATACATCTCGAGTTTAGCCAACTCATCT
The DNA here is from genome assembly GCA_036785485.1 of Physcomitrellopsis africana. Classification (NCBI taxonomy): domain Eukaryota; kingdom Viridiplantae; phylum Streptophyta; class Bryopsida; order Funariales; family Funariaceae; genus Physcomitrellopsis; species Physcomitrellopsis africana. The sequence continues at coordinate 117,565 of JAWRVF010000977.1, read as the reverse complement.
TATGATAAACTGTAGATTAGTCCAAATGGTAGCTAAGTTCCTTCCTTGAGGTCAATTGAACAGTCATATGCATGATGCTTTGGAAGAATATTTGCATTCTTTTTTTCATCTATGACTTCTACATGTACGGGTTTACTTTTTTGTACTAAAGATATTTTATAATTCTTAACAAATTGTTCATCTAGAAAGCATCCTGAATCTAATAAGGCAGAGGCTCTGTAGTTTTTTGGTCCTAAATATACATCTATTATAAAACAAGGAGAGGGTTGTGATGAAAGAATAGGACCTTCACTAGGAATTGTACAAGGTTCCAACTGCACGGTCCCTATTGTAGGTGGACAAATTTGTTTTCCGACATGTTGTCTTTTTTGACAGCCGTACTCTTCATTTTGTAATTGTGTTGTTTCTTCAGACAATGTTGAGCAATGTGCTTAGATTCTCCATAATTTAAACATAATCTTCCTTGACGACGTCAAATCTTTTCTTGTTCAATAAGAGGTTTAAAACGTACCGCATTTAAAATGTCAATTTACATGTCTTCTACTTTCGAATGTATATTTTGTGAGGACGTTGATATTGCCATTGAATAATAACATTGAGGCTCTCTTGTAGGATTTTCGGATCAAAACTCAAAGAGTCGATTGTCATATTTCACAACAAAATCAATTGCTTGACTCAATGTTTGAGGATTGGATAAATTGAGCATTAATTTTTTTATCTCATATTGTAATCCATAGAAAAGCTGGTTGATGAGTGCAACATCATCCCACTTGATATCAGTTGCTAGTTGTCGAAATTGTGGAGCATATAATGACACTGATCAATTATCTTATTGTAGGATGCAAATCTTGTTGGTTGCAACATGGATTGCATCATGTTTTTTATATATAGATCGGAATTCCACTAAAAATGCTTCCAAATTATTCAATATTGGATCACGTCATTCAAGAAAAGATGAAAACCATGGTAAAGCAAAATCAAAAAGTAACGTTCCAATAAACCTAACTTGAGATCCTTGCGTAGGATAACTTTGAGGTTGAAGTTCAATCACCAGTTGTACCTAATTGGAAAATTTTCAAAATTTAGATCTTGTGCCATCAAACTTCTCAAGCAAACTAATTTTTGGTTCTCTAATGCTTGAACGATGCTCTATCATAGGTGAGGTAGTATGATTTGGTGTAGATATTGATGCAGCTTCAACCATCTCTATATCTTCACTTTTTGCTAATCTTGTTGCTCTTTGTAGTGGTAAACTGAGTTGATGCATTGCAAGTATTAGCTCTCTTATTTGTTCTTGCATTTGTGCCATTGCACTCTTCATTTCCGCAAGCTCTATTATGATAATATAATAAAAAAAGAAGATGTCTATTCTCACTTCAAGAAATGTAGAATAACACACTCAAAAGAAAAAATTCTAGAAACAATATCAGTTTAGAAGTGGATACTCCACAACTTCTAAAATACTTATGTCTTATCAAGAGAAAGGGATAATCCACTCTTAATCAAGAAGAAACAAAGCTCTGATATTATATGTGTACTCTTGTCAATCTGTTAAGGTCATAAATAAGAAAAAGATGTATAATCTAATAAAAACCGTATCAAAATAAAGTCACAAAATAAGAATAAGAAAGTATGTATATTCAAAGAAAAATTAGAATCGCTATTGCCAAAGATTAGAAACATGAAGACTCTTGAAACTAGACTAGGATCAGGAAAGGAGTTGACAAGAGTGAAGAGGGCTTCATTCTTGCCTCTATAAATACTATCTAACTAAGAGCTATGTGGCGATATTCTATAAGACTTCATACACGTGTCTAATTTGCAAGACACGTGTCAAACTTGTATGACAAGTTTTCCACATGTGCGCCACGTACTTGGCTTGTTCCACAAGCTATCAACTTGTGTGACACATGGCTAGCTTATTCCACAAGCTACCAATATTTGCGCCAAGTGGCTAGCTTGTTGACCAAGTTTCTAACCTACCAATCACCTATAGATATATATAAAGGTGATTCCGTATCTATGAAGCTTCTAAGAAGGTTCTCTATGAAATATTATCAAATCAATTTATTTTACCTACTTCTATTGGTCTATATTACTTATGTATTTTATTGGAGTAAATCTTATGTCAATTGTCGTATGACGTGGCCTTCTATCTGGAAATACATTGGGTACCTGGCTATGGAGAGTTTATTTGAAATTTGATGGCAAAATCCAACATGTGGTTTGTCCTCAATAAAAAAGACAAATAATATAAAAATCTCACAAAAGAGAAGTTATATATATAAACCCTCTTGTATTCAAGTAAGTTTGTATAAAAAGGGTTCAAATTTCCACAAAAACCCTTCAAAACTTTATTCACCCGCAAGGACTTATTTCTTGTTGAACTTTAGAGTCCAGTAACTCTTAATCCAACCGTTTTGTTTCTACAAAATATAACTCAAAGTGTAGATAATCCTCTTAAATTTTACTACAAGAAAGAATCAACTGTAAAATCGTTTTCAATAGTCTAATATTTCAAAACTCCTAGCAGGTGCTTAAAACCCTAGCTCAGAGACACTTGAGTATTATTTTCTTTATATCTCACAAATCCAAAACTCTAATGCCACAAAATTTTTATACATAGTCTTGTGACATAAACATAAACACTCTTGAAAATTTTGAACCAAAAATCTATCAAATTTCTTAAGATATAGCTCAAAATGTAACCACTATGTAAGCGGGTCACTTATTGCCCTTAAGTCTGTAAGCACTAACTTCAACTCCCAATATCTCCTTCAACCTAGCTTAGATTTTATCAAGTTGTATAAGAAAAGTGTAGCTGTGAAAGTGTTCTCTTCAACCCTAGTCGTCGATTCTTGATTGCTCTTTGTATGCGCGAGTTATACTCAAAAGAGTGACAGTAGATCCAAAATCAACACCTTAACTTTGGGCGCCTATAACTTCTTCATAAAAAGTGCAAATCACACAAAATTTGTACCTAAACCAGATCCAAAAACCTAAACCTTATGATCCTAGCCTCTGATGTTTGGTTCCTCTCGAAAAAAAAATCCTAACTCCTAATAAATCCTCGGGCAGCCTCCTTGAAGCCCATTGGGCATGATTTTTGGCCAATTAGAATAGAGATTTCTATCATCCATCTCTATTCATCCACTTGGATGGTCAGACTACCCTTTTTACACTAAAAATCCTTTTCTAATCCTTCTTCTTATAAGATTTACATACTTGGTGCTTTAAGCACTAAATAAAAGAAGTAAACTAAGATCTTAAGGATCACCAATGTCTAACAAAGGTGACTTAAGATATATACAAGTTGCTATCAATATAAAATTAACTTCAAAAGTCACTACTAAAAAGAAAATAAGGTTGTATAAACCTTAATAATAATCTTTTTAATAGATTCCTTCTAAACTAGCAACCTAATCACATCCTATAACCAATAAAAATCCATTGATATGACTTTTATTTAGCTAAGTAGTAAATTGTACATTAAATATATATGTATAATTTTTTCACATAGTAGCCAAATCACAACATGACACCGTGACACTTTGAGAAGCTTCCAAGTTGGTAAAAGCTGCTCGAGAAGCTTTCTAGTTTGATAGAAGTCACTCAAAAAGCTTCCTAGACAGGAATATATATTGGAGTCTAAGTTGAAGATTTCTTTAGTCTTGGCAATATATCTCTTGGAATTCTAGCTCACCTTTGTTGATATTATTTGTATGTTCATCTTGATAATTTAAGTCCGTGTCGATTTCTTCTTGAAACCTCTTTTTAGTTCAAGTCTCTTGTTTAATATTTTCATATTTTTGATAGTTTGTCAAAATTGCTCTCATCTTAAATATCAAAGTTGAATCCTTCTTGTTAAAAAGTAGATTATCTTTCTTCTTAAAGGTATATTAGTACTTTAAAAGTTATAAATTACCTTCTTCTAAATTGATATTTTTTTCATCACAATATAAGAGCTTTATTCTTCTTATAAAAGAGTAAATCATCTCTCTTTTTAAAGGTCTTAAAATATTTGAGGTTGTAGATTATCCTCCTCTAAATTAATATTGTCTTCTTATAATTTTTTTTTTTTTTTTTTCTTTAAAATGGCTAAAAGTTAAGATATTAGTATGACCAAATCTTTTGAATTTAAGTTAGATGCCATGATAAGTGCTCTCATACTGTATTTACGTGCAGTGTATAAAAATATTATATATCTTGTATCTATTGTTAATATATGTGTGAGTGCTAGAGGTTATTTTAGAAGATATTATAAGGAGAGGATTTATTATAGCCACTTAGTTAGTAAATTAAGATAGCTATTTATTTTGTTCCTACCTTATTTATATCCTAGAATAGACTCTTTTGTAATTAGAAGAAAGATAAAGGTTGTTTTACCTTTCTTGTTGACTTTTGAGGTAGAATGGACCTTGTGAGGAATAAAAAAGAAAAGCATGGGGTGAATAGGGCCTGAACAATAGGATTTGGCTGCCCATGTGGACGTATCATAGTCTAATATGGAAAAAAAGGGAAATATACTCCTCTTGCTAGACCTAGGATTTGGGCAATTTTTGAGTGGTGAACTTTCGAGAGAGATAGCTCCAAGGAGATAGAAGCATTTGTAATGAAAATTGAAGTGTATTTTTTGAGTTGTGAGGATTCTAGAACCTACTCACTTTCTTATATTGGAATTGTGAGCAAAAATTTATGCTTGTTTTAGTAGAGTGAGGTCTGCTGCTATCGAAAAGTGACGGCAGAAATTTTGATCTACCACTGCAAGTTTGATTTCAAGTCTTTCTTAGCAAAACTTATTGAGAGTGTGGAAAATTGTACTAGCTTTCTATCAAGACATCTCTTGTAGCATTTGGAGTTGGAGAGCAAAAGTTGTGAGCTTGAGAGTGGAAAAGGGTTTGCTGCCACCCGATGAAGAGGGGCAGAGACTTTGTTCAACCACCTAAGTCGGAAAATCTCTTCAATCTTTTAGAAACTTATAGTAGCTTGTATAAGCTTTCCATGAAAACAAAAATCAATACATTTAGAGCTTTAATGAAAGTTTTATGAACCATGAAGTGTCAAGAGGGCAAATTGTTGCTAGGGTTTGAAGAGTAGAATCAACTAGCTATAAAATCTGGAGTTTGAGAGGCATGCATGCAAAATTTTAGAAAAAATTAGATGATAGAGTGAGATTTTTAAAAAACTATTGCATGCCTAATTTGGAAAAGAAAAGTAATCACAACAAAGGCTGAAGTGAAGAGGAGCTTTACTGCCTTTGCATTTGTTGGGAAATTTTGGTACCTATTTCTTTTATCCATAACTTTTAAACGGTAAGTCATCTATTTGTGAAATTTTGATATGTTTTACAATAGATCATTAGCTTTCTATAGGCTATAAGCACGCTTGATTCGACCTTTGGATTAATTTTTAGTGATTTATTTAATTTCAGCTTATTGTATAACTTGTATTCCTCATATGCGGTTGTATTTTGAGGTATACTTGAATATATACACACTTTGCTTATACCTTTTATACAAGTATATATACTTATATTTATATCAAGTATTTATATAATTATTTATATAAGTATTTTATAAGTATTATATATAAAATTTATACAAGTATTTATACAAGTATTATACCAAGGATTATATATTATTTTATATAAGTATTTATATAAGTATTTATACAAGTATTATATAAGTATTTATATAAATATTATTCAAGGATTTATATTTTATATTCATATAAGTCTTGTACAAGTATAATACAAGTATAATTTGAAAGCTTGAACAAATAGAAGATACTTGCACGGCTTCCTCTTATGTTCCCTGCTAGTTCTAGTGGCAGCTAGGAATCCGGCATTTTCCCAAGGCGAATTCTCTCTATCTGACAGTGCTCTTACTACTTTATCTAACAGAACTACAAAGATTAAAGACGTTGTTATAAAACTTCATAATGACGCAACATCTTGAATATTATGACCTAAACTACATCCATCTCCAACTTTTATACTTGAAGATGTAATACTATCTATATTATAGTAAATAAATCCACCTATTCAGTAATATAAAGAGTCTTGAGTTAATCTTCTGGAAAAATGTAATGATATATGTTTAAGATTTTAAAGATTTTTCAACCAAATTTTATTGATAACAATCGTGGTCTTCTATCTTGATGGATTTCATCATGGATCTATTGCCATCTAATTTATTAGACAGTATCTTTGTGGTGGTTAATTGATTCACAAAGATGGCTTATTTTATTCTATATAAAAAAACTACTTCTAGCAAAAAAGTAACAAGGCTCTTTTTTAACATTATATATCAATATAATGGCATATCAGATGATATCATATCCAATTGAAGATTTTAATTTGTATCTAAGTTTTAGAGGTGCCTTTTTGAAATATTGCAGGTGGATATTAGACTTTCTTTGGCTTTTCATCTTTAAATTAATGGTTAAAAAAAATAAATTAATCAAGTTTTAGAGCAATATTTATGATGTAGTATCAACTATTAATAAGATGATTGGATTTTATATCTATTATTAGTAGAATTTATATATAATAATATTTTTCATACTTCAATTTAACAAATATCATTTTATTTCAACTATAGATATCATCTAAAGCTTGATCTATAGAATATGCCAAAAAATAACAATCTAACAACTAAAGGATTTATAAAGTATCTATCGTAACACCAAATAACCTTGAAGCTTCAATTATAAGCAACTCAAAATGCTAACAAGGCATCTGCAAATAAATTTGGAAATCAATTGCCTATTTTTTATATTAGAGATAAAATATGGCTTTTTCAATAAAATATCAAGACTAAGCGGCCATGCAATAAGTTTGACTATCAAAAATTTAGACCATTTTTCATCCAAAAGCAAATTAATTCAATGGCACATTGCTTGGAATTACCATCTTCTATGAGGGTACATCTAGTTTTTCATATTTATCTTTTGGAACCTTATAGAGAGTTGCATGTTTTGAGAAGAATATAACAATCACTACCTAATATTGAAATCAAAAATCATGAAGAATATAAAATAAAAAAGGTGCTTGATTCACAATGAAGGTCGAACAATTGGAATATCTTGTTTGTTGGCACAACTATAATATCAATAAGCGCACATAAATTTCAATCAAAAATCTCGCCAATGTGCCTCAAAAGTTATAAAAATTTTATCAACTCTATCTTCAAAAATTCAAATATATTTAATAATAACTTTTTAATAAAGATTGAATCCAAGAAATACCTATAAGAAGAGAAAAGTCAAATCAAAGACTTTATTAGTATGCAATCATCTATTCCAAAATAAAATAGAATTATAGAAGCAAGTCAATCACTATATCAAACCTTCAAGTGTTGAGAGATTTAACAAAACAAGATTCAAAAGATCCACTTATTATGCAAGCTTCAAGCAAATTAGTGTAACTTTCATAACCTTTGATTGAACAAAGTGAGATTGATATATTTAAACGTTGTCGTATGTCATGAAGTCTTGCTTGAGAATGCTCCGGGCACCTGACTATGGAAGATAAAAAAAAAATATGCAACAATAACTAGTCATAATCTCTCTAATTAATTTTTAAATAATCCTTCATCAAATCTTAACTAAACCCTAGTCAACCCTGCTCAAATCCAAACAAATCCTAAAACAAACCCTAACTAAATCCTAGTCAACCCTGGTCAAATCCTAACAAATTCTAAAATCCTAGTCAATCCTGATCAAACTCTAACAAATCCTAAAACAAATTCTAATTAAACCCTAGTCAATCTAAATCAAATCCAAATAAATCCAAAATAAATTCTAATTGAATCTTAATCAATCCTAATCAAATCCTAATAAATTCTAAAATAAATCCTAATTAAATTCTAGTCAATCCTAGTCAAATCCAAACAAATCCTAAAACAAATCCTAACTAAATCCTAATCAATCCTAGTCAAATCTTAACAAATCCTAACACAAATCTTAACAAAATCCAAGTCAATTCTAACAAATTCTAAAACAAATCCTAATTAAATCCTAGTGTCAAGGAAATGAACTAGAAAAAGATGCATAATCTAAAAAAAATTGTATTAAAATAAAGTTACAAAAAAAGAATAAGAAAGTATGTATATTCAAAGGAAAATTGGAATGGCTATTGCCAAAGACTAGAAACATGAAGACTCTTGAAACTAGACTAGGATCAGGAAAGAAATTGACAAGAGTGAAGAGGACTTCACTCTTGCCTCTATAAATATTATCTAACTAAGAACTACATGGCGGTATTCTATAGGACCTCATACACGTGTCTAATTTGTAAAATACGTGTCAAACTTGTACGACAAGTTTCCACATGTGCACCACGTACTTGGTTTGTTCCGCAAGCTACCAACATGTGTGACACATGGCTAACTTGTTCCACAAGCTACCAATATTTGCGCCATGTGGCTAGCTTGTTGACCAAGTTTCTAACCTACCAATCACCTATAGATATGTATAAAGGTGATTCCATGTCTATGAAGCTTCTAAGAAGCTACTCTATCAGATATTATCAAATCAATTTATTTTACCTACTTCTATTGGTCTATATTATTTAGGTATTTTATTGGAATAAATTTTATGTCCGTGACATTATTCCCCCTTCTAGGGACGAGTTCGGCGAGGAACGGTGATTATATGTTGAAGAAGTCCAAGATACGTCGAATTGTGCTTGCCACATACTCTGATCTTTGTCTCCTTCGAAGGTAGTTGATAGGTCCTTTCAGCCATCGATAATGTTCCATACTAGGACGAAAGGACCACCCTGTTATTTGGTCATTGTTGAGGCCTTCATAACTTCCTTCAAAAAAAACATTAGGAACACCATCAAGAGTAGTTCCTACCTCTAAAAGTATGATCAAATATCGGGAGTCTCTTCCAAGGTCATGATACCAAACACGTTATATTTCACCATCAATTTGAGGAAGGACAAGTCAGTCTTGAGGGTCTTCATCTCTATTCCATTGTCTTGAAGGTTGTGATAGTCATAATGTCTCGTCCGGTAAATCAACAAATAATGGCTCTTGAGTTGAATTCGCTGATTGTTGATCCTCCATATCTTTAGCACAAACAAATCTAAGGAAATGACAAACAATGATACAAGATAAGATGAAATCTCTATAGAACCTATTTTGCTTTATAGCAAAGATTTTCTTGAGTATTTATCTTGATTATGATGGATGTCGTCGATAAAATACATTGACTTTTATTGATACATTTGTTAGATTCTTTGATGGCTCCCATGTGCATTCTCTAATATTGTATCCGCACCGATGTAGAAGATATTCTAATTGATTTTGGTGCCGCCTTGAATCTAAAATCTCTTCAACCTTGAATTCTTCATCATTGTCTACTTCTACAAGAAGCAGTGGCATTTGTCTTCTTCTTTGTATTTCCATTGTCTTGTATGACTCGAGTAGTGACACATGAAATATAGGATGGATCTTCATGGACTCCAATAGGTATAATCGATATGCAACTAGATTGATTTGTTCAAAAATAAGAAAAGGTCCAAGCCTACAATAGTCCAACTTATCACAAAGACGAGTAGTCTTGATATTGCGACAAAGTAATCATACCTTGTCCCCCATGTTGAATTGTGGTTGTTCCTTGCGATACGCATCTGCATTTGTTTTTTGTTGTTCTTGAACTTCTTTTAATTGCACCATTATTATTGCATGTAGCTCTGACAAACGATTTGCCAAATCTTTTGCTGCTGGATTATCAACTTTTAAAAAGTCAAAAGCATCAAGTCATGGATGGTAATTACAATTGGCAAAGAAAGGTGTTTGTTACGTAGAAGAATGTATCATATTATTATAAGCAAATTCTGCCAATGGCAGAAGAATTGTCCAATCATCTTATTGGTAATTGATGGTACACCTTAAGTATTGCTCCAAGACTTAGTTCACGCGCTCTGTTTATCCATCAATTTGAGGATGAAAAACCGAAGATAATTTTATGTCCACTTTTAAGATTTTGAAAAGGGTTCTCCAAAATCTTGACACAAATTGAGTTTTTCTATCTGATATAATATCCTTATGTAATCCATGATAGCCATAGATATTATCAATGAAAAGCTTAGCTGTTTCTTCACTTGTGATAGATTTTGTGTGTGGCACAAAATGAGCCATCTTGGTGAACCGATCTACTATTATCAAGGGCATACTTATTAGAACCTTCTAGAATATTCTAGAAGTTTTTTAGAACTCTCTAGAACCTTCTAGAGCCTTCTAATATCTTTTTAGTTGATAGAAGTTGCTTGAGAAGCTTCTTAGTTAGTAGAAGTTACTTGAGAAGCTCCCTAGTTGGTGGAAGCTACTTGAGAAGCTTTCTAATGTGTGGAAGTTACTTGAGAAGCTCCCTAGTTGGAGGAAGTTGCTTGAGAAGCTTCCTAGGTAGGAGTATATATTAGAGCCGAGGCTAAAGAGTTCTTCAGTCTCGACAACACATCTCTTGGAGCTCTAGCTCACCTCTCTAGTGTTATTTTTGTACTCATCTGATTAATCCAGTTCTTTCCAGTTCTTCTTGAACTTCTTGTTTAGACTTCAAGTTTGTATTTTGTGTCCGTGATATTAATCCAGTTCCTGCCAATTCTTCTTGAACTTCTTGTTTAGACTTCAAGTCTATAATTTGTGTCCGTGATAGTTTGTCGAGACTACTCTCACCTTGGATATGAGAGCTAGTTCCTTCTTGTTGGAGTATGGATTACCCCTCTTCTTGAAGGTACAGTAGTATTTTAGAAATTGTGGATTATCCTCGTCTAAACTGATATCTTTTTTGTCATAATATTTGAATCTTATTCTTCTTGGAGAGAGTGGATTACTCCTCTTCTTGAAGGTCTTAAGGCGTTTTAGAGGTTGCACAGTACCCTTTTCTAAACCAATATTTCTTCCTTGTAAAAATAATTACTTCTTTTCTCTTAGAATGGTTGGAGGTCAAGACATTAATATGAGTGAAAGTTTGGAGTCCAAGATGGACGCCATTATGAATGTTCTTGCTACGTTATCACAGAGAACTACAGCGATGGAAGAAGTCTTTGCAAGACTTTATAATGATGGAGCATCCGGAATAGCGCAATCTGGGCTTCATCAGCCTCGAGCTTCTGTACCAAAAGAAGCAGCTTTACTTGTGATTCAACGAGAACCATTACTTCCATAATGAAAGGAACCTCAAATTAGCCTTTCAGACAAGTTAGATGGCACACGCTCCAAGTTTCAAGGTTTCATCAATCAAATCAAATTAATAACAGCTCTACAATCCAAACGTTATCCGACAGAGGAATCACGCGTTAGATTGGTTGGAACTTTGCTTACGAGACAAGCTCTTTCGTGGTTTGCTCCTCTATTTGAAAAAAGATCACCGATTTTGAACAAATTTGAGACTTTTTTGGAGATATTTGCGGAAGCATTTGGCGAGCATGACAAGGCTCGATGGACTACAATAAAATTCAATCGCTACGACAAAGGACTCACTGTGCATCAGTCTATGCATCGGATTTCAGGCAATTGGCATGCGACATCAACTGAAATGAAGAAGCATTGATGAGCCAATTCTATTGGGATCTAAGGGATGACATGAAGGATTTGTTGTTATCTCTTCCTGATCCACAAACGCTCAACAAAGCCATTAGCCAAGCTGTAAAGTACAATAATCGCCTATTTCAACGTCGCCAAGACTAATGCTCCAGACAATATACAAGTGACCACGGCGCAATTATATCGGCAAGTAGCCTAAATTCACAAGCGGAGATAGAAAACATGCAAATTAATGTGGTACGTGTCAAATCCCTTACTCCAGAAGAAAAGAAGCAGTGTATAGAGAAAGGTTTGTGCTTTTATTGCGGTGGAAAAGGCCATAGAGTTGGAAACTGTTTGAAGAAGCAAAATGGATACAGCATCAAGAATAGAGGTGCGTTTGTTTAGAAAAACGAGGATGCCCAGCCACAATAGGAACCATGCGGCTGGACAAATCAAAACCAGGTTCCTCTCTTTTTACTCAACCTACCCGTTGTTTTATAATTCTTTTGTCTTTTGGTCCTGAAAAACTAAAAACCTTAGCCTTATTAGATTCAAAAGTATCTGCTTGTTTCTTAGATCAAGAATTTGCTAAGCGTCACAAAATTCTCCTAATACAAAAATTCAAACTTGTTCACGTAGAAATAATAGATGGACGACCTTTATTATCTGGTAGTGTCACCTATGAATCAGAACCTATAGAAGTGACGTTTAAAGACCACAATAGTTATATTATTTTCAACATCATTAGCATCCCATCAAATTCTATTATTCTTGGTCTTTCTTGGTTGGAAAAATATAATCCATCCATAGATTAGAGGTTGCGGAGGATAACATTTCTCATAGAACAACCTGAAGACAAGCCTAGAAGAAGACCCCAAACCAAAAAATCCTTGTTTATTGGAGCAAGAACATTTGTAAGATCGTGCAAGGAAGGCACACCATTGGTCATTTATGCGGCTCCAACTAGTAGAGAGTAGATTTCAACAGCAGCAATATCGAAACAATACAAGGATTTTCAAAATGTTGTCGTGATGTAACGTGACTATTAGGTAAAAGAGTGTAGAAATAATATATTATAGAAAATCTTAGTTCAAAATATTGTAGAAAATTATCTTAGAAAATAGATAATAGTAAAAAAGGAATAAAACTAATGAGTGTTAATACTGCCCTTTTTACAAATGAGCTTCTATTTACTTTGTAAGGCCATAAGTAAGGCAAAACAAAGTAGACAAGGAAATAAAATGGTATAGGCATATATAGGAAAGAATTAAAAAGAGGTTTCAAAAAAACTTACCAAAAAACTCTTGAAATAGATACCCCGAAAGGATCGGTTATGAGCTGGGGTTGAAATCAGATTCCAAAGCACAAAACCATGTGCCTACGGCGGATCAAGGAAGCTTTTGCAGATCGGAGATTGGGATTAGAGAGTGGACTTGAAGGATTTTGTATAGGAATTAGTTTTGAGTGATTTGCAGAAAAAATGACTTTGTAATAGCTTTGCAAATTTAAGGTTGTTTTTGGCAACTTGGGATTTTGTGAAATAAAATAGGGTTGATGTTTTAGGCAATTTCAAAAGTTTTGTAGCAAATCTATAGTTAGAAATTTGTGGATTTTTGGATATTGTTGTTGTAAATGAGTGCTGTGAATTTGAGCTAAATCTAATAGTTAAGTTATACGTAATTGAGGTTTAAGTGGGTCAAGGTCTTGGAAATTAAGTTTTGAGGGTCAGTTAGGGTTTTTTAGATCTTGAGCAATTTGCCAATTGGATTGGAGTAATTTTTATTTGTATGGATAATAGACTTATTTTTCTATACACATGAGTGATTTGAGACTAATTGAACGATGAAAAATAAAGAAATCAGCACTAGAAGATCAGCATCAAGGTTGGAGAAGGAGGCCAACCAACATCCGAGAAGTTTTTGGGGTTTTTCTTCTATTTAATAAGTTCGATTTCCTTCAAGGTTTGACTAAGATGGAAGTTTTTTGGGGTTTTTCTTCCATTTCCTTCAAATTTGTTGTGCTTGTTGTTGACTAAGAGGTTGAAAGGTATATAAATTTTTAAGTAAGATCAACGGTCTAATCAGCAGATATTGAGGTTCTAATTTTCCCTAGGGTTGATTTGAATTGGTTAGAATTTGGTTTAAGATTTGTTTAGGGTTTGGTTTAGGGTTTAGAGTTTGCTTAGGGTTTGATTTAGGATTTAAGATTTGAATTAGGATTTGGCCAAGGTTTATTTAGGGTTTGATTTAGGATTTAGGGTTTGCTTAGGATTTGATTTAGGGTTTAGGAATTGACTTAGGATTTGACTAGAGATTGACTTAGGATTTGACTTAGGGTTGGACTAGGATTTGACCAAGGTTTGACTAAGATTTGACTTAGGATTTTGACTAGGATTTGACTAGATTTTGACCAGGGATTGACTTAGGATTTGACTTAGGATTTGATTAGGATTTGACCAGGGTATAATTTAAGATTTGACTAGGATTTGACTAGGATTTGACCAGGGTTTGATTTAGGGTTTGACTAGGATTTGACCAAGGATTGACTTAGGATTTGACTTAGGTTTTGACTAGGGTTTGACGTAGGGTTTGATTTAGGTTTTGACTAAGATTTGATCTAGGATTTGAATAAGATATGACTTAGGATTTTAAGATTTTATTTTTAATATTTTCTAAATTTAGTATTTTATATGTTATTTTTTATTATGATTAATGTATGATTCATTTATTCTTCTTGTAATTGCTTAAAGATTGGATCAAAGTTTGATTAGTATTGTTAAGATTTAATAGAAGTTATTTAGTATTCTATTAGAATTGTTAGGATCTTGTTGTTGTGTATTTTCTTTTTGTCTTCCACAGCCAAGTGCCCGGAGCATTCTCGAGCAAAATTACACGTATTATGACAATGTATTCTAAAAGAACAATGTTGACATGCTACTAGAACATCGACCATATGATTGTGCCATAGAATTGCAAGAAGGAGCACAACCGCCTTTTGGCCCAATCTACAACCTATCGCAGATGGAGTTAGCTGAATTGCGGAAATACATTGACGAGAATCTAGCCAAGAACTTCATTTATCATTCAAAATTACCAACTTGGGCACCAATCTTATTTGTGAAGAAGAAGGATGGCTCACTATGGATGTGCGTGGACTATCGAGGTCTCAACAAGGTGACAAAGAAGAATCACTATCCATTACCTTTGATCTCTAGTCTTCTGGAACAACTTGGACATGCAAAGATCTTTACAAAGATTGATCTAAGGGGAGCTTACAACCTTGTGCGAATCAAAGAAAGAGACGAATGGAAGACAGCTTTTCGTACAAGATATAGTCATTTTGAATATAATGTCATGCCATTTGGTCTTACCAATGCTTCGACGATTTTTCAACACATAATGAATGATATTTTTTGAGAATATCTAGAAGATTTTATTGTCATATATCTGGATGATATCTTGATATTTTTTGAGAATGAAGAAAAGCATAAGAAGCACGTTTGTTTGGTACTCAAAAAACTACGCGAGTGAGGACTCTATGCCAAGTTGGAGAAGTGCTTATTTCACCAAACTGAGATGGAGTTTTTAGGATTTGTTACAATTATGGAAGGCTTGAAGATGGATTCCAAGAAGGTGGAAGCAATTGTGTTCTGGGAAGTTCCAAAGACGCTTAGAGACGTACAATGTTTTCTTGGCTTTGCTAACTTCTATCGGATCTTCATCAAAAATTATTCTCAACTCACTCGATTAACATGTAAGGATAAGCTGGAATGGGGACCTCTAGTGAAAAAAGCATTTCAAAATCTTAAAACGGCATTTATTATGGCTCTAATCTTGGTACACCCAAACTTTGCAAAGGCTTTCTATTTGGAAATCGATGCTTCGGATTTTGCTTTAGGAGCCGTACTTTTATAGATGGGCATCGATAATAAGCTTCATCCGGTTGCATTCTATTCACGAAAGTTTTCTATTGCTGAGATCAATTACGAGATTCATGATAAGGAACTCCTTGCTATAGTGGATTCTTTCCAAGAGTAGCGTCATTTCTTTGAAGGAGCTGCGCATCCCGTGACCGTATATACGGATCACAAGAATTTGGAATATTTCATGTCTGCTCGAATTTTAAACCGTCGTCAAGCTCGATGGAATATGTCGCTATCTAGATTTGACTTCGTTATTACTTATCGACCTAGAAAGTAGCAAGGACTATCTGATGCCTTATCAAAAAGATCATATCTTGCGCCAAAGATTGGAGAAGCAGAGCTTGATCAACAGTGTATGACATTATTAAAGCCAGAGCAATTCAGGATTTGTACTACTGTGGTGCCAATTGATGTTGACTTCCTCAACTAAGTACGTGCTGCAACCATTGAAGATTTAATAGTCCTTGATATTAAGCAGCATATCAATGTTGACAAATTCAAGATTGAAGGAGATCTCTTATACTTTGAGGAGCAACTATATATCCCAAAAGGGCCAACACGACTTTGAGTTCTTCAATCTCGTCATGACTTTCTAAATGCGGGACATTTCGGATTCAACAAGACCTTGTAATTCATTTCCCGAGATTTCTGGTGGCCCCAAATGTGGAAGGATGTGAAGGATTTTGTCCTCTCTTGTGACATTTTTTCAAGATCCAAGAATCCTTGACATCGCCCTTATAGACTTCTATAGCCATTGCCCATTCTGTGTCGTCCATGGTCTTTAGTTTCCATGGACTTTATTACAGATCTGCCGCCATTGAATTCATTTGACAGCATCTTTGTTGTAGTGGATCGACTTACGAAGATGGCACATTTTATCCCTTGCAAGAAGACATCATCAAGCAAAGACACAGCAAGGCTCTTCCTTGATAATGTGTATCGATATCATGGTCTACCAGATGATATCGTGTCGGATCGAGGAACCCAATTTGTATCAAAGTTTTGGAGATCTTTTTTTAAAATATTGAAGGTGGACATCAAGCTTTCTTTGGCATTCCATCCTCAAACTGACGGCCAAACGGAATGGGTGAATCAAGTTTTGGAACAGTATTTACGATGCAGCATCAACTATCAACAAGATGATTGGACTGCATATCTACCGCTAGCCGAGTTTGCATATAACAACACCCTTCATGGGTCGACTCAAAAAACACCATTCTTTTCCAACTATGGGTACCATCCAAAGCTTGATCTATTGAGTCCGTCAGCGAATAACAACCCAACAGCTGAAAGATTGGTGCAGCAGCTATCGGAGCTTCAAACCACATTGAAGCTTCAATTGCAAATTGCCCAAGAGTCTTACAAAGCATCCACGGATAAATTTTGGAATCAGGCACCTAATTTCAAGATTGGAGATAAAATATGGTTGCTTCGACAGAATATCAAGACCAAGCAGCCATGTGATAAGTTAGACTACCGGAGATTGGGACCATTTGTTATCCAGAAGCAGATCAATCCTGTGGCGTACCGCTTAGAGTTACCACCTGCTATGAAGGTACACCTTGTCTTTCATGTTTCTCTATTAGAGCCTTATTGGGAATCGTCTTTTCCTAGAAGAGTGCAATGTCTGCCACCTAGTATAGAAATTGAAAACAACGAAGAATATGAAGTGGAAAGGATATTAGATTCACGACGAAGATGGAATAAATTAGAGTACTTTGTGCATTGGAGCGGCTACGATATTAATAAAAGAACATGGGAACTGGCCGAAAATCTTGCCAATGCGTCACAAAAGGTATGAGAATTCCATTGACGATATCCTAATAAATCAAAAGCTGGTCATTAACGAAGCGTGAAGATGAAGCCTTTTCTAGAGAAATAAATAGAAAAGGAATCCAGGTCTTATCAAAACATAACTTGTTGTATTTTGTAGTATTAAGGTAACTAATATCAAGGTGTATTTAGATATGGCTAGTGAAAATGTAGATATTGTACTAGTGGTACCATCTCAACCGAGTAGCTCATGATGTCGACCTCGAGATGAAGAATTAGAAGAGCCAAGAAGACGTCGAAGAATATCAAGCAGTAGGTCACTTGTAATTGTCTTTGAAGTTGAACCACCTCATGCAAGTAGTGGCGAAGCGATATTTTCAGGTCGTTTCCACAATAAAGATACAGAAGTTCAACCATGGTCTCAAGTGGAAGGTATTGGTCATTATTGATGGCTATAAGGATCCATGAATCATCTGTCTTATGAACGACAGCTGGAGTATATTGTAGAGACTATGCGACAAATTTTTGATTTCCTACGTTTGTGAGTATACATCTCAAATGGCTTCTCGGAGACCTCGAAGCTAGAGGAGGAGGTGATGTCAAGGACATACTTGTTAGAACCTTCTAGAATATTCTAGAAGTTTTCTAGAACTCTCTAGAACCTTCCAAAGTCTTCTAATATCTTCTTAGTTGGTAGAAGTTGCTTGAGAAGCTTCTTAATTAATAGAAGTTATTTGAGAAGCTCCCTAGTTGGAGGAAGCTGCTTGAAAAGCTTCTTAGGTAGGAGTATATATTGGAGCCGAGGCTAAAGAATTCTTCAGTCTCGACAACACATCTCTTGGAGCTCTAGCTCACCTCTCTAGTGTTGTTTTTGTACTCATCTGATTAATCCAATTCCTGCCAGTTCTTCTTGAACTTCTTGTTTAAACTTCAAGTCTATAATTTGTGTCCGTGACAACTATCACAAATATAGAATCATAAAATCTTGAGCTTGGAAGATTTGTGATGAAATCCATAGAAACAAAAGACCATGGTTGTTCTGGAATAGGTAATGGCTGAAAAAGTCCAAAAGGTCGATGACAAGGAGTCTTTGATCTTGAGCAGATATCACATGATTGTACAAAGTCTTTGATTGCCTTCCATATTTGAGGCCACCAAAAATCTCTTGATATAAGTTCCAAAATCTTATTGTATCCAAAATGTCCTGCCGTTGGAAAATCATGACATGCTTGAAGAATACGTAAACATGCTTCTCCTTCTGAAACATATAGGCATCCTTCAAAATATAGTAGATTGTTCTTGAATTTGAATTTAGAAGAATCATGAGACTTGGAAGAATTATCCTTGATATCATGAACAAGAGGGTCTGACGACATACTTGACTGAATTTGCTTGAGAAAAGTTGAATCAACAATCAATGTTGATTTCATTACTCAAAGATGAAACTACTCTGATTTCAAAAGGGCCATTCTTTGTTACTCAAAAGCTGTATCTTCTTCTTTTGGTGTAAAATAAGAACGTCTAGAAAGCGCATCATACAAACCTTGTTGTTTTCCTGGCCGATAAGTAATAATGAACTCGAATCTTGACAAAGACATACTCCAACGAGCTTGACGACGATTCAACATGCGTATCGACATAAAATACTCGAGATTCTTGTGATCCGTATACATGGTGACTACATTAGAAGTGCCTTCTAGATAATGACGCCATTCTTGAAAGGAATCCACGATTGCAAGAAGTTTTTTATCGTGGATCTCATAATTGATCTCGATTGTTGAGAATTTTCTTGAATGAAAAGCTACTAGATGAAGTTTGTCATCTGTTCCTATTTGTGACAAAATCGCACCCACGGCAAAGTCTGATGTGTCTGTTTCCATAAAAAATGCCTTGAAAAAATCTACACGATACAGGATTAGTGTAGAAATAAAAGATGTCTTCAAAGCTTCAAATGCTACTTCCGCTTCTTGATTCCATTGGAATTTGTCTTTACAAGTCAAATGTGTAAGTGGAGCCGCAACTTGAGAGAAGTCTTTAATGAAGATCTGATAATAATTCGTAAATCTTAAAAAATATTAGACATCTCTTACCATCTTTGAAATCTTTTAATTCATAATTGTCTGGACTTTCTTAAAATCCATCATGAGATCATCATTTGAAATGATATATTCTAAGAAATCAACTTGAGTAGTCTGAAATACATACTTTTCTATCTTGGTGTACAGTCTCGCATTTCTAAGTTTTTGTAATACTTGACGAACATGTACTTCAAATTCTTCTACATTCTTAGAATAGATCAAAATGTCGTCTAGATAGCAGACGACAAAATTATCTGGGAACTCACAAAAAATATCATTCATAAGATGTTGAAAAGCAATTGGTGCATTTGTAAGTCCAAAAGGCATGACATTATATTCAAAATATCCGTACCTAGTTTAAAATGCAATTTTCCATTCATCTCTTTCTTTGATGTGTACTAGATGGTATGCTCCTCTTAGATCTATTTTTGTATAGATCCTAGCTTAATTCAACTAGTCAAAGAATCTTGATATCAAAGATAATGGATATCTATTTTTGATTATGATCTTGTTGAGTCCTTGATAGTCAACACACATCCACAATGATTCATCTTTTTTCTTCACAAATAGAATTGGAGCTCTTGCTGGAGATTTAGAATGGCGTATGAATTTCTTGGCCAAATTCTTGTCAATATATGCCTTGAGTTCAGCCAATTTATCTTGTGATAAACTGTAGATTAGTCCAAATGGTGGCTGAGTTCTTTCTTTAAGGTCAATTGAATAATTATATGGACAATGCTCTAGAAGAATATCTGTATTTTTTTTCTCAAAAATGTCTTGATAATCTTGATATTGACTTAGAATGCTACTTGAAGTCTTTCCATCGTTGGAAATAGGTGTAGTATAAATGACAAAAGGTGATCCTTCTTTTACAACGTGCAAGAAAGCTCTTGCACCTACAAAAGTAGGTTTAATTCTACTAGACTTATGATTTCTTATTTGATTAATTATATTTTTAGTTATATTTTTAGAAAAATTCAGAGTACAAGAAATCCAATCTATTTAAGGGTTGTATTTTTCTAACCATGATAGACCTAGAATAACTGGAATAGAAAGAGATCTGATTATGTTGAAAATTACGCAACTATTATGGCCATTTATTACTATATCCAGAGGAAGTGTTTCACGGCTAATATCTCCAAAAGATAAAGGACGACCATCTATGACTTCTACGTGTACAGGTTTAGATTTTTGTACTATCTGTATTCTATGGCTTTTAACAAATTCTTCATCTAAAAAGCAAGCCGAGGCTCCCGAATCTATTAAGGGAGAGGTTTTGTAATTATTAGGTCCTAAATATATATCTATTATAAAACAAGGAGATAATTGTGAGGAGAGGATAGGACCTTCATTAGAAATTATACAAGATCCTAGCCGCACGGTCTTTATTATGGCTGGACAAACTCATTTTTTGACATATTGTTTTCTTTGACAGTCGTACTCATCATCTTGTGGTTGCGTTGTTTCTTTGAATAATTTTGAGTAGTGTGTTTAGGTTCTCGACAATACAAGCATAATCTTTCTTGACGACGTCGAGTCTTTTCTTGTTCAGTAAGTGGCTTGAAACGTATAGCATCAATTTACATGTCCTCGACTTCTGAAGATACATATTGAGAAGACATTAGTGCTGCCACTAAATTATAATATTGCTGAGGTTCTCTTGTACAACTTTCAGATTGAAATTCAAAAAGTTAATTATCACACTTCAGCGCAAAGTTTATTGCTTAATTCAATGTTTGAGGATTGGGTAAGTTAAGCATCAATTTCTTTACTTCATATTGTAATCCATAGAAAAATTGACTGATAAGTGCAGCATCATCGTACTTGATATCGATTGCTAGTTGTCAAAATTGTGAAGCATATAATGTCACTGATCGATTGCCTTGTCGTAGGATACGAAGCTTATTGGTTGCAACACGAGTTGCATCATGTTTTCCATATATAGATCAAAATTCTATTAAAAAAGCTTCTAAATTATCCAATATTAGATCACGTCATTCCAGAAAAGATGAAAACCAAGATAAAGCAGAACTTGAAAGTAGTATACCAATAAATCTGACTTGCGATCCTGGAATTGAAAAACTTTACAATTGCAATTCAATCACCAGTTGGACTTAGTTGATGAATCCTTGAAACTTGGATCTTGTGCCATCGAACTTCTCAGATAGACCAATTTTTGGTTCTCTGATGCTTGGATGATATTCCAATGGAGGAGGAATTATATAGCTTGGTGTAGATGTTGAAGCAGCTCCAATCATATCTATATCTTCATTATTTGGTAACCTTATTGCTTCTTATGGAGGTATAGTGAATTGATGCATTGCAAGTATCAATTCTCTCATTTGCTCTTGCATTTGTGCCATTGCACTCTTCATTTCCGCAAGCTCTGCCATAATAACACTTCAAAAAATATCTAATACCATTCAAGATAAATAGAAGGGAAAACAAAGAAAATACTAGGAATAATATCAGTTTAAAAGAAGGTAATCCGCAACTTCTAATATGCTTGTGTCTTATTGAGAGAAAAGGGAAATCCACTCTTAATCAAGACAAGACAAAGCTATGATATTATAAGTGTACTCTTGTCAATCTGTCAAGGACATGAATTAGAAAAAGATGCATAATCCAATAGAAATTGTATCAAAGAAAAGTCACAAAATGGGAATAAGAAAGTATGTATATTCAAAGAAAATTGGAATGGCTATTGCCAAAGACTGGAAACATGAAGACTCTTGAAACTAGACTAGAACGAGGAAAGAAGTTGACAAGAGTGAAGAGGGCTTCACTCTTGCCTCTATAAATACCTCTAACAAAAACATTATGTCAAGACGCAGCTGGTTCACGTTTACCAACATGTGCGCCATGTGGCTAATTTGTTGACCAAGTTTCTAACCTATCAATCACCTATAGACATGTATAAAGGTGATTCCGCATCTATGAAGCTTCTAGGAAGCTATTCTATCAGATATTATTAAATCAATTTATTTTACCTACTTCTATTGGTCTATATTACTTAGATAATTTACTGGGATAAATCTTATATCCGTGACACTTAGTCAATCCTGATCAAATCCTAACAAACTTTAAAACAAATCCTAATTAAATTCTAGTCAACCCTAGTCAAATCCTAACAAATCCTAAAATAAATCCTAACTAAACTTTAATTAATCCTGATCAAATCCTAATAAATCTTAAAATAAATCCTAACAAAATCTTAATCAATCCTAACAAATCCTAAAACAAATCCTAATTAAATCCTAGTCAATTCTAGTCAAATCCTAATAAATCCTAAAATCCTAGTCAATCTTGGTCAAATCCTAATAAATTCTAAAATAAATCCTGACTAAATTCTAATCAACCCTGGTCAAATCTTAATAAATCCTAAATAAATCCTAGTCAATCCTGATCAAATCCTAGCAAATCCTATTCAAATTCTAATAAATCCTAAAACAAATCCTAACTAAATCTTAGTCAATCCTAGTCAAATCCTAACAAATCCTTAAATAAATCTTAAATAAATCCTAGTCAACCTTGATTAAATCCTAGCAAATCCTAAAACAAACCCTAACTAAATCTAAAACCATTGATCTTATTTAAAACTTTATACACCTTCTAATGTCTTAGTCAACAACAAACATAATAAATTTGAAGGAAATTGAACTTACCAAATGGAAGAAAAATCCTAAAAACTCCTCAAGTGTTGGCTGGCCTCCTTCTCCAACCTTGATGCTAATCTTCCAGTGCTAATTTCTCTCTGCTTCACCATTCAATCAGTCTCAAATCTCTCATATGTATAAAAAAAACAAGTCTACTATCCACATACACAAATTTCACTCTAATCCAACTAGTAGATTGCTCAAGATCTCAAAAATCCCAACTAACCTTTAAAGCTTAATTCTCCAGACTTTAACCTATTTAAACTTCAATTATATATAATTAAATGTTAAATTCAGCTCAAATTTGTAATATTCTATAAGAACTATTGTATGCACCTACCTACAAAATATCACTTATAGATCTATAACCAATCTCACAGAATGCTCAAAAATATAAACCCCAATATATTTTACAAAATCAGAGTCACCAAAATCAACCTTGACTTTGCAAAGCCATTACAAAGTCATTACCAACTCAACTCATTCCCAACTAATGCTCAAAAAAAGATCCTCTAGTTTGCTCTCTAACCTCCCCTTCCAATCTGCAAAAGGCCCCTCGTCCCGCCATAGGCATGCGGTTTTGTGCCTCAGGGTCAGATTTTGACCCCGGCTCATAACCAGTCTTCTCCGGGTATCTATTTTGAGATTTTTGTGGTAAGTTTTTCTATAACCTATTCTCAACTCCCTCCTATATATGCCTATATCATTTTATTTTACAATCTACTTTGCTTTGCCTTATTTATGGCCCTACAAAGTAAATAGAAGCTCATTTATAAAAAGAGCAGCATTAACATTCATTAGTTTTATTCCCTTTTTACTATTATTTATTTTTCTAAGATAATTTGTTACAATATTTTGAACTAAGATCTTTTATAATTTACTATTTTTACACTCTCTCACCTAATAGTTACGTTACATCATGACAGTGTCAAGTATAACAACAATTAAAGCCATTAGGAGCAACATCCAACCATACAAGTTTTGATTCGAGTGCACAAGGTTTAATGATATTGCTTGAATTTGAAAAGATGAATCTTCTTAAGCTTGAGATGTTGTTTAGAGGATGTTTTAAAAGACACAATTAAGATCAAATCTTTAGATGAGATGTTTGAACAATGGAAGTATTAATTCAAGTCTATAAGTGATTTTTTCAAAGACTAATAGAACATATTATTCAAGAATGGAAATTAAAATACACAGCTTTATTGATGCAACATATTCTTAACTTTCTATATATATAAGAAGATTTCCAAAGGCATGAGATCCTCTTAAAACTTGTCGCTAGAAAAAGAGGTGATATTAAAGACGTATACTTTGAAAGTTCACAAAATCTTCTAGAATATTTTAAAGATTTCTTAATTAGTAGAAGTTACTTGAGAAGCTTCTTAGTAGGTAGAAGTAACTTGAAAAGCTTCATAATTAATAAGAAAAGCTCAAGAAGCTTCTAAGTTGGTAGAAGCTATTTGAGAAGTCTTCTAGACATGGATATATATTGGACTCCAGGCTAAAAAGTTCTTCAATCTTGACAATGCATCTCTTAAAATTCTAGCTCATTTTTCTTAGTATTGTTTGTGTATTCATCTAAATAATTCAATCCCTCATCAGTTTCTTCTTGAAACCTCTTTTTGATTCAAATCTCTTATTTTGTATTCTTATGTCTTTGATAAAGATTTTATTTGATCTTAAAAGATTTTAAAAAAAATTTAATGATTCTAAGAGGATCTTAATAGATTTCAAGAAGATTTTGAACAATCCTAAAAAAATTTAAGGAATCTTAAACAACAATAGAAAGATCTTAAGCTTACTTCATCTTTAAGTATCAAAAATATTCTTAAAAGAGCTTCCTTACACCTAATATATATAGGAGTCAATACTAAAGGAATCTTTAGTTTTAACAATTCAATTCATATGGCTCAACTTTGGCCTTCTAGTCTTGTTTTATACCTTATTGTAGCTCTTTGCTTGTGATATAAAATTAACCTCTTTTGTTTTAATTTTTTAAACTTTTGGAATCTTGTTATACTTGAATGGTGTGTCCATAATACAATGTGTCATTTTAACGCAACAAAAAAAAAAAAAATCTTAACATCTTTTTTTGACATCCCATCTATTCTTCTTTAAGATATGTCTTGTTAGTCCAAGATGTCGATGTCTAATCCTTGGTTTAAAAGCACATTAAACGAGACAAGACTATAAGCATCATTAATGTTGATTATTACATTAGATTGGTGGTTGTTGAAAAGCTTCCTCCACCCATCTCAAAAGGCATCAAATCTTATTAAATCTTGTAAACTATTTTGCAAATCATTTGCATTCCTTTGATGTGTTGAAAAACAAAACAAACACCCAAAAAAAGATTGATATACTAATATATAATTGACTAACCATACTTATCCCTATTTATCATGTGGTGTACATACCCAGAATAAATTTCAAGAATTTGTTATTGGCACTGACAGCTGTTGTTATACATAGGTTGTAAACAGGACAGGCATACGTAGGTGATGCAGCAGCACAATACTCTGCAATCCTGAGCCCATCCAGCTTCCTGCAGCTCAACTGAGAGGAAAAGCCAAACTCAGATCAGCTCCACATCTCAAAAGCTCAAACAAGCAATAACCTACAGCCAAGCTAGAAATCCAAACAAGCAAATAGCGGACAGCATTATATTTTAGTGTTCGGCATGTAGATGGAGAGTATTCAGTGGACACACGTCCACTCATTATTGGCCTTATTAAAAATGTGACTGCAAGTAGGGCGTTCGATTTGGTTAAGGTCGACTTAGCTGGCTTCTCTGGTCACTGGAGGCTGTTCTAAATCTGTCAAGTAGTAGTAATTCTACTCGAATTAATATCTTTCAGTGTGAAAAAAGCACTTCGATGCGCTCCGCGGTGAGGAGTCCGACCTACATGTGAGTCGACTCTAGGGCTTAGTCATTCTTCGGAATGCAGGGCGCAAGCGGCAAGTGTAAGCGTGACGATTGTGTTGTTATTTGATATTAGTGTGCAGGGTAACGAAAACACCTTGTGATGGGATCCGCCAGACAGGTTTCTTAGTACACCAAGACCTGGATACGCTCATCCAAAGCATCGCTAGAAGCTGGAGAGGGAACGATGAATCTAAGATTGCGTGAATGCATTCACGAATTCAACATTCATGATGAACATGCCGACTAAAACAAAGGTTGCGGAAAAGGTGGAGCAAGAAAGACTTACTCAAACCCAGGTGAAGACGTGGAATACAGTTGAGAGGAGCAACCACAAATGGGCCTGCGTAACCAGAGAAGGACAAGTAAGCTAACCTGTCATCCAGATGATGAGACAGTAGCTGAGAGAAATATACCAGGTTCTTGCTTGTCTCATAATAGACCCCTGATTCACATTTGTAAACTGATCCTGAACGCAGAGAGCCTAGAGGTTACAGCACAAGCTCTCAGATAAGAAATTTAAGAAGTCAGACTGTCTTGCTGGAATAAAATAACTCCTATCAAAAGCGCACTGCTTTGCACGATACCTACGAAAATGTGGTTCTGCAAAATGCAATTACATGTCAAAGCCAGCAAAGGTTGTATACAAAAACTGCAAGATTAACGAAGCGAGCAACCCCTACCAGTTGAGATACCATCGTGCTAAAAATGCGATTACCTAATGCAATAAGTTGACCAATGATACGCTCTTTTACAATGGATCACAATGGAAGAAAATTAGGCAAAACTGGAAAACGTCTAACTGCCTACTGAGTTAATTGTTGATAGTTCCCTCTCTTGATCGGCGAGTTCTTCATCTGCAAAGAAACATAACGATCAATATGCATTCACATAAAAAGGAAAAGCAACATGAAACAAAAATGATGACGCTCAATACAATCGTTAGTCGAGAAAAAACATACATCAAACCTTAGTAAAAACAACTTGTTAAGATGGAATTTACAAGTTAAAAACACTGTAAGGCACTGGTTACTCGTTCTTCAATACATGTAAGCATGCAAATCGTTGTCACAAAAAACCAGGAAGTGGCACTTACAGTATCGGAGAGCTTAGCAATTTTATCATCGTTGATCCCGAGCTTTTCCAGTATTTTTTGACCAGCCGAACCTTTCTGAGCCCAGATACCGAGCACCAACATCGTTGTGCTCAGCTCTTCACCAGAAACCCATTCTGTAATACATACCACATAGAGAATGCTCCGTTCAGCAAATCATGCTCTTCGTGCTTCTGCTACAATAGACTGGTGCCCAACACTTGAATGAAACTACTCTAGGAGTTTGAAAAGAACATCGACATGTATGGATTGGATGAGGTGAAGTGACGCTTGTCTCTCTATCTGTGATGCGCAAACTTAAACCCTAAACCCTGAAAAATCTAGATACTACAGCTTCAGCTTAAATGACATGAAAAAATCGTTTCAAAGAGAGCAAGTATGGAGTTACCAGGTTTGTTTGCTGGATCAGCAGCCCAAGCTATAGCCTTTTGGGCAGAGCTA
Source organism: Physcomitrellopsis africana (assembly GCA_036785485.1). Taxonomy (NCBI): domain Eukaryota; kingdom Viridiplantae; phylum Streptophyta; class Bryopsida; order Funariales; family Funariaceae; genus Physcomitrellopsis; species Physcomitrellopsis africana. The sequence continues at coordinate 90,118 of JAWRVF010000977.1, read as the reverse complement.
GTTAAAGGTGGATGTTCTGGACTGAAGTAGTACATATCAGCTTTCCCCAGCAGATTAATTATCTCTTCCTTCGCTCCAAACAGTGTTACACCGTTCTTTCGTAGAAATTTCGCTGCTCCACTTGTCCCTGTGAATTTCCACACCTTGCATCAGAGGACATTGATTAATGATATTCAAGTTGCGAATGAATCTCCAAATGCGCAATCAAACTGCACCGAAACTCATTTGCCAATAAGTTATTAAATTCAAAACCACTATAGTAGGCCACAATTTGGATGTTCAAGGGCTTCCTGACCTTCTGTAAGAATTCCAAGTAACAGCGACTCCGTCCCCGTATTAGGGTACTTTAATTTGCGAGCTTCCAACTCAGCCATGCTGAAAGATTTCAAAGCTCTAGCTTCCCATTTAGCTCCAGCCGGAGGAGATGCAATTCTGCAAAACAGTTACCAAATCAAATCCAATGCAATCCCAAATCAGAGCGACTCTAAAACAGGTCAATTTGAGACGCGTGCTCAAGCAACGCAATAAATCCGAAAAACCCAAAACATAGTCAACCCAAGGAAAACTCACAACGGCGTAGCAGAACACTCAAGCCCCAAAACTCCGAAAACCCTCCACAGCAATTCAATAAATTGCTACTGAGAATCCGTTAAATAACCACCCACACCACAAAAACACACACACTCACTCGGTATCTCCAGCGGGAAGCACCATACACACGACACTGCAATGCTCCTGCCTCCACACAACCCTAGCAACACCATTTGGTAGCAATGGCGCAGCGAGGCGAGCGCTCCAGCGAAGCTCCGAGCCCAATTGACTCAGCCTGGCATTGGAAGAGGAAGAAGAAGCGCTTCGGCGGGGCTCCAAAAGCTGAGCCGCGGAGAAGGTAGAGGGCGTGCGGCAGGGGTTGAGCATCGACGACGCCATGGCCATGGAGATTGGAATGCGGGGAGCGTCGAGCCTTGCACTGCTTGCTGTTACGCTATCTCTTGCTCAGCCAGCGCCATCACCAGCCTTCTCCTTCTCCTCGCCCCCAGCTCTCTATCCCTGCGCTTCCGGTTTCCGTCCGACGTGTCCACTTTGGGTCCCATTCACACGCCCCGAGCTGGCTCAGTGCGATGAGCTGGACCCTTCCCTTCTTTCTTGTCCTTGTGTTTCCCAAACCGTGTACTCCTGAAGTGTCCTTCATTTACATATTGCTCTTCTTACATTTTCATAAAATTTTACAGTATTTTTTTGGATTTTTTTGGATTTTTTTTTTTTGATTTAGCCGATTTTTTTCACTTTAAGAAAACTCAAACTAAGATAATGATTATAGCTGAAATTTTAAAAGCAAATAAAAACAACATTATTATTGTTTTAAATTATAAATAACATAAATATAATCTTGTATTTTAAATATATTATATATACACACAAGTAAGAAGCCAAATCATCTTATTGGTAATTATTATGTGTTATCTAAAATACCAATAAAGAACAATATCCTAAAAATATATACTAAAATTTTCAGTAAGTCTAAAATATCTACTATAAAAGAAAATTATGCTTTGAATAATATATTGATCATTTAAAACAACATACATGATTTATTTATTTTTTACATATAGATCACATTATTCTAAATTCTAAATTAATAAAATAACATGAACAAAACTTAATTATTGATATATAAAAATACGATTTTACAGATTTGTCTTTTATTTCTAGTCAATATGTAACAAATACATCAAAAAGAATGTTGCTAATACATACATCCATATACATATACATATATAATAATGATTTTAAAAAATTGTTGTGAATTCTTATTTCATTTCTAGTTTCAGTTCCTTTTGTAGAAATACTGTAATAAAACATATGTTTTCAAAAATCATACAAGGTGAAGCATTTTTCTTTTTCTTTTCCTTTTTAATATCACACTTCAACAAGTTTAATAAGATTTTAAAAAAAATAAAAATAAAAATAAAAATTGATATAGAATATATGGATTTTATTTAATCTTATTATACAATCATTATGTACATAGGCCTCTTTTATGAAAATAATTCTATTTAAACTTAATTTTATATTTTTTATAAATGGTATTTTTAAAACTTTGATTTATGTAAAATATTTCAAATGTGTGAAGTATATAACTAAATAATTTTAGATTTGTATATTATTTTTTATACATAAATTTATTTTTTAAAAAAATAGACAAATTTGTACAGGAAATATTTTTAAAACTGTTACATTAGATTTAAAACCATCTAATGACTTCATTTAAGCTTATTTTTATATATTTCTTTTATAACAATCAAATAATAATAAAACTGTTGATAAATTTCTTACAAACTTTTGCAAGGTTTTTACACCCAATGTTGGTTAAAACAAAATTGCAACTCTCAAGGCTTATTTTGACCAATTTGTTAGTATTATAGAATTACAATATGGTTACGTGGAAATATTTGATAGTTTAATGTAGAAATTAGATTGCATAGATTTTATTTTATTTTTTTAATAGATATTATAATACCACTTAAGAGGTGTTAATTAGAAAATTATAATTTATAATATAAAATATAAAATATAATTATTATAATTTACAACAATATTATTTTATTAAATGAAATATTTAGTTTATAATGTGATATAGCTTCTTACAATAGAAGTATATATATATATATATATATATATATATATATTTTTGCACATTAAGATAGAACCCATTGTAATAATTCATGATCACATTTTAGTTTACATCTTTAAAACATTTGACGTAAGTCTGTCTTTTTTAACACTTTTTGTAAATATTCTTAATAAATTTATGGCAACATAATGATCTTGTTCTAAAAGAATGACAAATAAAAGTAGCACAATAGCAAGCAGCTATAATTTAGAAGTGCTATGTTGCAATATAATACAAATCAAGTTGCAACTCTTTTAATAGTTTATATTAATGCACAATTAATATCCATTAATATTTTCCACCAATTACCATCATAATTTTGATTTTGATTTTTGTAATCTATGTGATTTTTTTACAAAAAATAACTATATTTATAAATATTTTTATATTTTATTAAATTTATAAAAAATATATATATTTTTGGTAATTTTCTAATTACTATTGTTGCACAACTTGTTAGAATGTATTACAAAGCCAACAACAACAAACAATACATTTTGGTAAAATTACTGAGCCAGTTATTTAATAACTTAGCTACCAATGTCTACAACTACTTGTAGCATATCAACAATTAAAAAAGAAACCACAATTTTTTTGTCCATAATTAAGATATCACTATGTTTTGACTTTCTCAAATTGTTATATTAAACAAAATACTTCTTGAAAAACTTATGTGAGCTAGTAAAGTAATTATTAAATCTACATAATATAGATTTAAAGTAAGATGTAATTTATGTATGTCCAACTTCATAATAGAACTATCCCAAAATATCTAGATATTTAGTTGAAAACATGATATTATCTAATACATCAAGTTGACACTCAAATTATGACATACATGATGCAATTTTACATTAAAACCATAATTTGTAAAATTCATTCATTTATTTATTATTATTATTATTTTTGGACATCAAGGAGTTATTATCTTTAAACTAGCATTTATGAAGTAAGCTTAGAATTTCATTACTAGGATGTGAATTGCCAATCTCTTGGTACCAACTTACCATCCATTAGGAGTTCAAAATTGTTGTGGATTATAAATTGAAAAAAATTCCACCACACATTCCATACAAATGTTTTTCAATCCATCTTGTTGAACCAAGGAATTGGACACACATAAGACAAAAATTAACATTTTTTATATTGTTTGTTCCAGAAATGCCTGGAACGTCTTGTGCATTATTGGGACCATTAGAACAGCTTTTTCCTTTCTCATTTTTTTATCCCACTACAACAAGATTAAAACCTTCCTAGACATATAAACAAACAAACAAACAAACAAGACGTTACAAAGAGTTTAACACAACCGCACAAACAAAGTCGTAAAACTCCACATCTTCAAATTTCCCATCTGGGTGAAACAGAACTCAACAGATCGCATGGGAACTCTATCTTGGTGACACGTTCCTATATGCGTTCACGGCAAGGGGACGCATGAGAACGCCCCCGAGGGGAACCGTCTCGCACATGCCGAGACCACGGACGGTCTGATGCCCACGACAAGTTGATGAGCTCGAGCTCAAGCGTGTGCGGATGCTGCTGCAATTGCTGTGCGGGATTCCCCACGACGCACACTATCTCGCCCTGCAATCTATCTTGCGGCTCTTTGCGGCAACGGTATATATGTGAAGAGATTTGGCTTCGATGCTTCCCACCCCTTCCCGCTATACCTCCCTCTGCCCTTTCACAGGTCTTGTTTTCTGCCTCCTTCCGCTCGTTGGAATCGTTCTCCGACTTTCTGCGTGGAGTCTGCAGGCTCGAAGTCTAGTTCAGAGGGCTCTGCAGCTGATAATTGTGAATCGGGTTTGCGGATACAGTTTTCTGAGCGCCTGTTTGTGAGTATGTTTCGGGAAGAGTTCATGTGGACAGTTTAGCGGTACAGGGGCTCTTTAGGGTTTCAGTTAGGGGGGATCCATGGCTTCAGTTAGTGTCAATGGAGGAACTGCAGTTGTTGGTGAGGCTGCTGCAACGCCGACGAGGAGCAGGAAGGGGAAGAATTTCGTTGCGGCAGAAGAGACTCAACTTTGCCGATCGTATCTCCATGTCTCACAAGAGCCTGGAGTAGAGAACGGGCAGAAATCGGCTGGTTTCTGGCATAGGGTGCAGGTTCATTTCAATTTCAATCGACCCCAGGGCTGTGCTGAGAGACCCGCGAGGTCGTTGGAGACGAAATGGGGGATTATGAAGCATGACGTGGCGAAATTCATTGAGAATTATGGGGCTGTGCGCGCAGAGGCTGAGTCAGGAACATCTTCGGAGGAAATGCTTCAGAGGGCTCTCGAGTTGTACAAGTCGAAGCACCCCAATAATCAGTCTTTCACATTTATACACTGCTGGCTTGTTTTGAAAGACTCGCCTCGATGGAGTGACGCGCGCGAGGATGTGAGGAAGACGCCGCCCATGAAACGCAAAAGTCCTGGTGCCTCCACTGATCTCGACAAGGGTGAGGTAGAGATGATAGACGCCATGCGCGAGGAAGTACGCGAAGGATTGCGGGAGGACGTGATGAAGAAGCCCCTGCCCATGAAGCGCAAGAGCGAGGTAGAGATGGTAAATGCTATCAAGGCCCAAGCGCGGGCGACAGCAGACATGGCCGCAGCGACGTGGATGAAAATCGCTATCCTTGAGGAACAGAACGTGATGGCGCTGTTCACTATTCCGGAGGAGCAGCTCGGTTCTGAGGAGGCCCGAGAATACTTTAAGCTGCGAAGGGGCGAAGAACTGCGGAAGCTGCGAGCTCGTTTGAAAGTAACCAGCATGGCACCTGCCTCAACGGAGGCACATGAAATTGCAGGAACTGCTGCGCCAGGAATAATATCACAACGGAATTTTGATTGATCTCCACAGAAGTTCATCATGGCATCTTGGACTGGTATAGCTACCATTTTCCTGCGTGAATTAATCGTAAACATTGTTAAATTGCAAGTAGTTTTTGTTTCATTTCGTTGTGTTGATTGTCGCAATTCAGAACTGGCAATAATGTCCGAATTCAGAATTATACTGGAGGATTTCAACAGTACTGTAGCGGAAGTATAGGATACGTTTCGTAGTGGGACATTGTCGGTTTTTATTGATTAGTTTGTTTTTTTGTTTTTTTGTTTTCTCTGGAGGATTTGGTAGCATATGTTACGGGTAGTGGTTAAGCTTTCCAGTTTCAATACAGGCTTGTGTATGCTCTTGGTTCGTTATTAGTTGGTGAGGTGAATTGAGTAATGCAGTAGTTTGAATGGTGGGACCACAAGAGAGTTGCATGGTGAGATCCGTTTTATATGAGATAAAACTTCGTGCAGAGCTTAAATAGTGTTGTGGCAGTACCCTCAATCAACATTTTCTTTTTTTGCAGGGATTTTAATGCGTGGACTAGCAGACGGCATGGCATGCTCGGAATACGACAGACGCTCTCCAGCATTCAATCTGCCATTTGTTCCTATTCCACCAGCTTTCACTGCTTTAGACGAAGGTAGTCGCTCCTTTTTCCAGAATTGAATTAGCTGTAGGGGCAAGTTTGGTATGTCAATCATGTGGTATGCCTCAAACCTCATGCTTCACACTATCGGTTTTACCAGGCAAACCGAAAGCAGGTTTTAACGAATGTCTTTAATGACAGCAGAGCATAGTTTGCCATGCATCAAGACAGAAAGATTAACAAAATAAGTCTGTTAAGGTCCCAGACAGGGTACGTCTCAGGCGTTGAAGAAGGTAGAGCATCTCACGGTTTGCAAAGTCACTGGAGGTGGGCGATGTGGTGTTTTGAACCCTTGTATGGCCTTTTCACCCCCTTTCACCTCTTTTCTTCTTTGAAATTGTTCAGATATTGCTTCCTTAGATGTGCAACATGTGTTCTGCCAGCCTGAGTTCCTCTGGCTTCAGATATTATCTCAGAGCTTCTCTTCTGTCCCCCAAACCTTTCGACTCCTTGAGAGATTTGTCTTAATTTCAGAGGAATCAGATTACATGATTGTAAACAAACCAATGATACTGCATGTATACTTGTAAATAAAATTTCCATATTGCAGAAAATATTGCGATATGACTACATTCTTTAAGGCATATATATATATATATATATATATATATATATATATATATATATATATATATACATACGTGTGTGTGTGTGTGTGTGTGTGTGTGTGTGTTAACGAGGCGCTCAAATGTTTGCAGGCTTAACAGGGTGCGAGATGGGAGGATACCTTTTCCCAATAGCTGAGTATCGTTCTAAACTCACTAAGCGTTTGAAGCGCGGTGAAAGATGTAATCTCTTATGCCTGCTAACACAACAACCATATGTTAGCAAGGTTTTAAGTTTAGCCTGCTTATTTGAGCACATCCTGTGCCCTTTTTGTATCTGTTCTAAAGCAATGAGTTTTATGCAAACAGCTCAATTTGTATCCATGCTCGTCATACTGGACCTGACTAAACCAGGCCAATTTATTGAGGTATATGTTGTGAGAGTCATTCTCCGTCACATGTGAACCAGAGATGGTTCAGGAGGTATAAAAATATCAGTACTGAGTTTTTTGAATAAGTTTACCTGCCAGTGATACTTTGTGTCTCTTGGAGATATGTTCCAAGTGTTGAACGTGGTGATCTATCTTCTTTTATTCCTTGCTGTTACTACGTGTTTGTTTGTGAAGCTAGTCTGATGCATGGAATATTTATGCCAAAGCACCAGAACTTTATGAAAAATTTACCTACGTTCTTATGTAAAGGTCATGGAATCTTGTGTCCCCTAAGAATGAGCCATTAGGTTAATCATACATTTGTGTGTCTAAGCTTAACTTATCTACCACACCAGAGGTCTGGCCATAACGGTGAAGAAATGATTCAGAGTAACACAGCATGCTGGTGTCCAATTCATGCATGATCCAGTCATTTTAGGGCTGTTTCTCACTACGTCATTAACCCCCAAGTCTGAGCCACTAAATTGTAGTTCGTCAAACGTTTTGAACTGGAGTTGTGCATAGCTAGAAATATTCTCAGGAAATCATGATTTTAATCTCATTGAAAGTGGTTTTATCTTTGGGATAAAGTGATCTAAATTAATACCAATGCACTCGTTCACAGCGTTAATTACGGTGGTTGACCTCTATTCTGTTTTGTTTCTTAATATTTGTAATTGAAAGAACATCGTACGTGCAAAAAGTAGGCAAACTCTAGTTTTGAGTAATCAGAGTAACCACCTCGTCCAATACACAATCTTACACAAAATAAAAATAAAAGTCATATGGTTTCACTTAGGTATATCTAATAATATGCTATTATATATATATATATATATATATATTCGATTCGTTATAAATAGTTTTATAAAAATGCAATAAATATTATAATAAAAATAAAACCTAAAAATAGTTTTACAAAGTATTTTTTAAAACAAAAATATTAAAATTTAATATTGCAATCAGCTACAAATTAAGTTGGATGGTTGAATGATGATTTTACATAACCATTAACAACCCATTTTCCTATTTCTTTCAAACATGTATGTATGTATGTATGAATGTGTATATATATATCATTTCAAAATTTTACATCTCCAAAGGGAAGCTATATAACTTATTGCGAGCATGTTGTGATTTATTCATTTGTTACTTTTAAAGGATTTCATTCACATATATGTGTATACACAAATGCAGGAAAAAAAAATAATGAAATTTCCTGTAATGTATGAAACTATCTTTGAATTGAATAATGATTCTGTGCAAATTTAAGATGAAACAGCTAGCTCAAAGGGTGCTCCAAACACAGTATTTAATTCAAGTTTATTATTAATAACAATCATTTGTATGCATATATATATATATATATATATATATACATGAATAAAAATCCTCCCTTCGAGGATTCCATAAGACCAAGAGACAGGCAAAGTTGTTGGATGTTTCCAACATCAACATCAAGCGCTACTTTTGTGGAAAAAGTAAAAGGCGGCGTGGGAAGTTGAATTTCAGATTAGACCCCAACAGATGACAGAGTCAATGCATTGAAAAAATGACAAAAAGATGAGAGTGATGGACCATGTTCTACAAACAGAAGCAAAGGAGGAGGGAGTGAGATTAGGATTAGGATTAGGGTTTTGAGGAGCAAACAGACCCCATTTTGTCTCAATCCTTTGGTGGGGAGATTAGGGTCAAATTAGGGTTTCATCCACTTTGCCTCATATTTACGTGTGTTTTGAGCATTTATATCATTCAAGCATTTTGTGGATGAATAGGTCTCACTCATATTGATGCATAAATATGTATACACATAAACACCGTTTTGTCATCAAATGTAGTATTTATTGATTTGTTTAAAGTCTTTTGGTTTAAATAGAAAATAGAAAAAGTAATATTTATAAACATGCACATATATACATACAATAACATGTGTTGAAGGCTGAAATGAAATAGCATAAATTGTTGTCACAAATTATAATAATTACCTGTTATTTTATATTGTTATTTTTGGCTTGAATCACCTTTGGATTGAAATACTCAATATTTGGTATTAATGGGAGATTACTGAGTTGCCTATGTCTTTTATTTGAAGCTCCATGTAATCAATCATCCATGTAAATAATCTAATAAACTTTTTTTGAGTGACATAAAAATTTCCTGTTAAAAAATTGAAATGGATTTAAAATATCAAATCTTAATACAAATGGGAAAGAATGATGTCTAAAGATATTTTCTTTCATATAGTGTACCCAAAAAAGATCATAAATTACAGATAGCATTGATTAATTTCACATGTTGTGTCTGACTATTACGGAGAAATTGAACATTAATTTTATAAATTTCCGTAATATATTAGTAATGCATAGTCATAAATTGCCTCAACGTCTTTTAAAGTTCTAGAACACTTGTTAACCACTGAAATATTTTCACAATGAAAAAGAATTGATTATTATAATTTCCTAGATTTCACAGGAAAGTTTTCATTGTACAATAAGTACACATCTTAAAAGAAACTTTCTATATTAATGGTAATGTTTATACTACCAATAACGATAATATAAATAGTTAGGTAGTTAATTGGTGAATTCATGAACTGGTGAGATAATTAGTTCGTAAAGTTAGTTCATAGGGAAAAGTAGGGTATGCAATTGATTGTTTGATGAAAGGAGTCAAAGAGTCAAGGATTTCCTATGTGACTTTGTTGTTGCTGCTGGCTTGCTTGAGTAAAGCTTTGTCTGTTTTATTTATTTATCTTATTTATTTGTTTGTTTGTTTGTTTAATGTTATCCTTCCAGAAGGGTCGTTGCAATGAAGCCACACGGCCTCCACAAAATAGTTCTACTCCAGAACTTTTTTCTCTTTTGAAAAAAGTACACAAACATCTCCAGTTGACGAATTTATGTGATCATGATAATGTTGTGGATGAAAGCTAACATCTTGACGACAAAGATTCGTGGAAACTGCACAAGAGGGTAAAAATATCAGACAGAAAGTTTTGACTGGGCTGCAAAGGATAGCAAGTGTTGTCTTCATGAATCAACCTTTTACTTTTTGGGTAGATACAATGAAGCTTGATAACACCCTATGTTTAGTCAAAATCCACGTGCGACTTTCCCTCAAAGTTTAGACCAGTAGTAATGTGACACGTAGATGGCGCATCAATTCAGCCTCTTGAACAGTGAGGCCACGCCACGTGGAAGAGTGAAGCTTGGTTTATCATTGTTTGATTGATTTGGGTTATCATGTTAATATTATTTTAAAGGGGTCTAGGGGTGGGCTACCACAGCACGACTGAATCAAATAAGGAAGGGGAGGGACTTCCGCTTGATGGAGACAATTGGAGGCACATCCAATGCGGATGTTGCTTTTGCTTTTTCTCCACATGCTGGTATTGCTTTTCCTCCACATGCTGGTTTTGCTATTTGGCTTTTGTGACTTTTCAGGCTTTGAAGCCTGCCCCGACATCTGCCTTGCAAGCTGCCTTCACTCCCAAATTCTTACCAAGGCCACTTTACCAATCTCTTTTTCATTTAGAGTATTTGATTGGCAGCCCGAAAAAAGATCACTGGAGTTCCTGCGTCCGTTATAAAAGTTATACATTTTTTCAATGTAAATATATATAATAGGTTGTATTGCTTATATTTAAGAAAAAAATATATCAGTTCAAGATTTATATATTAATTAGTCATCTAACGTCGGTTTTTATTTTTGGAATTCCGAATTTAATTCTGAATATTCGAAATTCGAATTAAAAATAATTTTATTGTATGAAACATTATTAAGCTTTTTTACACATATCTAAATACAGGACACTAAATTCTTTCAAAATGTGGGATTATTAATGAACAAGTTTTTATTTTATCTTGGCATTGGCACTAATTAAGAATTTTAAAGAATCTAATTTTTTCACTTTATGAAGTTTTAAAATCACTATATCATTGTTCTCACACAGCATGCTTTACAAAAAGGTTGAATATGGGTATGGTATTTATGTTGCACTGGTTTGAAATTACCCTATTATTTGTGTGAGATAATTTAAATAAGATATTTCAAGTGAACTTTAAACTTCTAGATTTTGGAATTTGAATTGAGAATATGAATTGAGAATTTGAATTAATTTCATAATATAATTATTTTGTAATCCAAGTAATGACCCTAAATCAACCAATTTTAAATATATTTTGGAGTATAAATATAAGACTCCCAGACTATATAAACCCTCATATAGTTTTCAATGCTTCAGATACCAAATGTGTTGTATACTAAATGATGACCTTTATTTTTAAACAAACCTTATTATTGATGTTAATTGGTTCATAATTGTTCAAGAAATAACAGATATGTTCAACAATAGAAAACATTATCCAAAAAAGAAAAAGAAAAAAAGAGACCCAAACTATTCAATAATCGATTCTTCATCCAATACACGCAAAACGCGACAACACATCCATCCAATTCGGCGAGCTTTAGGGAGGAAGGAAGGAAAGGGGCGGTGCAGCGGAAACGCATGGCAGGCTCGCCTGGCATGAGGAGTACCGCCCACGGGGGAACGAAATCGTCCACCTCCGTCAAGTGACGACGAAATGGAACGAAAATCTACCGAGAATGTAACGGAGCAGTGATGGGCGACGGCGGCACAGGACGTCGTCGTCGCGGTCGTCGTCGCCGTCGTCGCACCGTCGAGGTCGTCGTTCCCGAGACGTGGTGGAGCAGCCCCCGGGGAGCATGAAGCCAGCGGGGAGGTCCTATTTGAGGGATCAGCGTGTTGCACGCTGCAGGTCTCGGCCCCAGCTGCCACTCATTCATCACGCCTGTCCGCGTGAGAGCTCGCTCGCTCACGCCCGCGCGCTTCTTTGCTGTCCAAGATCTAGCTCCGAATCACTCCATTTCAGGGTCTCTCTCGTGCCCCCCTGCCCAGCCCTGCGAGTTCGTCGAGAACGACGTGTATGTATATCTGCTCCTCCCTTTTCACTTGTCTCAGTCATAAACGTAATTTGTTGGTGCAATCCGAGGAAGCATTCGCCCACCTACAGGATAGTGTTCGGTGGAAGTGAAGAGAGGAAGGTAGGGAGTGAGAGAGGGAGTGAACGAAAGAGAGAGAGCGTAGGGAGTATTTGGCCATGCTGCGAGCTTGTACGAGCCGTGAGCAGATGCTAGCCACTGACAAGGATTTTTTTCCTCCGAAGTGGGAGAGGGTAATTTTTGATGAGGAAGTCATGTTCTGGGTGGGTATTGTAGGGAACATCGTGAGGTTGTGAGGCTTGTGGATTAGAGAGTTGGGTTGCTGTTGCGGGAAATCACAGCTGAGGTTGGGTGAGAGGAGAGTGAGAAAGGGAGCTGGGAGAGGTGTGGCATAATGTGTAGCATGGTGTGGAATTTTGGCGACGATTGAGGACATGCAGAGGTTTAAAGTGGTTCCTCCACGCGGTTTGTTTCATGTTCGTGTGGACCGAACTGACATCCGAGACAAGATGTGGGTGCGCTTACCTTTGAAGCGTGTTTTTTGAGCTTCGGAGTGCTGTCCCAAATTCTTTTCGTCTAGTGTCTTGATCATGGACCCGGAGCGTGCAAGCTCTCAGCAAAGCTCGATTGGAAGATTCGAGGTTTGATGCTCCTCCCCGTTGGAGATGCTTGTTCTAGCTAGCTTCTTTGGCGTTGCTGTTAGTGTCGCTGTGAGTTTGCAAATTCTAAGTTGTATCCAGATCTACTAATTGATAGAGTCGTGCGGTGCGTCTGAGAGAGTTCAACGAACAGTTCCCAGTCCTTTCGGAAGTCATGCATTTGGTGGTGTCAAGTGGGTTCTGGCCCAAACTTGATTTTTGAGTGAGGTTTGACACTTCAAATCGTTTCGAATATACCAGGTCGACTCCAAAAAGACTTAGCGAGTGTAACTTCAAAGTTTGAAAGGATGGATAATATGTGTCTCCCTTTTAAGGCTTAGGTTTAGATTTACTCTCCAGATAGGTACTCGTCGTAAATTATGATTTTTTTCTTTCATCTGATGACGGAAGCTAACAGCATAAAATGAAAATTCACGTTTGAAGGTTAGAAATACACACTTGTAAGAAGGGGTTCTATGTTTCAGTAACTGAAGCTTCACATTCCAATTGCAAAATTTTGAGTTCCTTGCTTAAAATTTTCCCAGATGGAATCAGACTTGGATGGATACAGCGCTGAAGTCAATAGTCTTTTTTTTCTTTTTTTTTCTTCTTTTGTTTTCTGTGTTTTTTTCGGTCACTTCTAATTTAAAAAGTTCACTAAATGGCGAGTGGTGGCGATCGGTGATGCAGTACACTGAGAAAGCTTCCACTGCAGTGCTTCTGACTCTTGCATATCAAAGTTTTGGGGTGGTTTATGGAGACCTCAGTGTCTCCCCTCTTTACGTTTTTCGCGCTACATTCGGAGATACTCTGCGGGATGATGTCGAAGAGCGCGAGATCATGGGCGTACTGTGTTTCATCTTTTGGACGCTCACCTTGATACCGGTTATCAAATATTCTTTGATTGTTCTTAGTGCCCATGACAATGGGGAAGGTTCTCTTTATACCTCACGCTCAACCTCAAAATTTTGCACCATGTAATGAAAATCCTTTTGATGGTAGTTGAACTACAGCAGGGTTTATGGTTTTGATTATTTTACTTCAGGGGTACGATACAGATAAGTGTGGTGTACTGTCGAGCAGGAGGAACCTTTGCGCTTTATGCTTTACTGTGCCGGCATTTGAAGCTCAGTCTTATTTTGAACCAGCAAGCAGCTGATGAAGAGCTTTCGTCGTATAAGTTGGAACAACCTATTACATCACCAAGAGGGGTTTGGTTCAGGCACCTGCTTGAGAAGCATAAGTTCCTGCAAAATGGACTCCTCATTGTCGTGTTGCTGGGAACTTGTATGGTCATTGGAGATGGCGCTCTCACCCCTGCTCTTTCAGGTAGAAATTGCAGTCATTATTATTTTCGCATTGTTCATCCTGTTCTCCGGTCATCTATTCTTTCTTAGACGTCCAATATTCTTTCTTGCGTAGTGCCAACAAGCAGTAGCGATTTCAGATTCCTGAAGAATACCTAAAGTACCTCAAAGTCGGAATCGATTTCCATCTGTAGGTCTTGACTTTAAAATCTGTTAAGAGCTGCTAAGTCGTTTGAATAATCTAATCAATGAACCGACTTCAAAATGCGAAGTTGTTGCTGAATTCCCTTTTGTTGTTGGTTTAATGAATCAGTCTTGTCGGCGATATCGGGCATTCGGGTCGCTGCCCCCCACCTCCACGAGAGTGAGTGCAAGTTTCCTCTGCCCTATAACTAGAATCTCGTTTCAAAAAGCAAAAAAAGAAAAAAAACAAAAATTCAAATTCCAATTGATCAGTCGTATTTCACCACCAGAGTTTTGATTTCTCACTAGAGACGACACTATTATCATTATGGTTGTTGTTGTTGTAGTTGTTAATTAGTTGCGTTGTACATCAGATATGCTGAAGAGAGCATGAAGTTACTATCAAGTGCATGATCTCTGCTAATACTTCAGTAAATTGGGAATCCGAGCTTGCAGATGTGACGGTGGCAGTCGCTTGCTGCATTTTGGTCCTCCTTTTCGGACTTCAGCACATGGGTACACGTCGTGTGTCACGTTTGTTCGCGCCCATTATACTTGCGTGGCTTTTCTGCAACGCGAGCATTGGCATGTACAATTTGATCACTTGGAATCCAAGTATACTAAAAGCCCTCTCTCCATATTACATGTACTACTTTTTCAAGATGGATGGAAAGGAGGGCTGGATTGCTCTGGGGGGTGTACTCCTCTGTATCACAGGTCTGTCATTGTTTTCCACAATGTTTTCTTCTCCTCTTTCTAGTGGATTTCTCAATTTGTTTCACTTATATTCTTGCAGAATCCTACTGATGACCATTTTATAAACTCTTGTGAGCAGGAGCCGAGGCAATGTACGCAGACCTAGGTCACTTTTCCCGCAAATCTGTCAAGGTGAAATCTTCTGCCATATGTTTACCATGAGATTTGCAGCTTGGATTAGGATCACCGATGAGAGCTTCCTCAATAATCCACGTTGAGATTGCGAAGGACTCTGTTGCCGAGTTGAATGTCTGCATATGATTTTAGTCCGTTAGGTTTAGAGCAATGTCATGAACTTCATTAAGCAGTAAATTTGTGGGGTTTCTTTGCAGCTCGCGTTTGTGGGAGTTGTGTACCCGTCTTTGTTGATTGGATACATAGGGCAAGCTGCCTATCTCTCCAAGCATCTTAACGAAGTCGATCATGCATTCTTCAAGTCCGTTCCAAGTTAGTTTCCTATTCCATGGATTGAGTTCCTCCATAGCAGTGAATTATTCAATAGACCTCATTATTCTACCTTCCATAACACTCAGTTTTGTTTCATTTCCCCGTTTGTTCCAATAGACTGACGCACATTGGACATGCTCTGTCATTTTTCATGCAGCACCTGTCTTCTGGCCAGTGTTTGTAATTGCCACATTAGCCTCAATTATAGGAAGCCAAGCAGTCATATCCGCTACATTTTCCATTATAAATCAGTGCGTGGCACTGGGTTGCTTCCCTCGCGTCAAAGTGGTTCACACCTCTAACCAAGTTTATGGACAAGTCTACATCCCAGAGATCAACTGGATCATGTTCATCTTATGTTTGGCTCTCACTATTGCTTTCCAGAACACCATTGACATTGGAAATGCCTACGGTACAGCCTTCCCTGCTGCAGTGCTCGTTGTTACTTTCAATAAAGATGTTCTGTGGTTATTTCACAGTTTCAGGTTTTTGGAAGTCTTTTACTCTCGAAAGTGTTAGTGTACATACTGACACTATGCAACTAATCTATATTTGGGCTTTCTGTTGGCTGGCTGCAGGGATTGCTGTGATCACAGTGATGCTAGTGACCACATTTCTGATGACGCTAGTCATAATAACAGTGTGGCAATGCAGCATATTCTTGGCCTTGTGCTTCTTCGGCGTGTTCGGCTCTATTGAGCTCCTTTATCTCTCTACCGCCTTCTTTAAAGTCCCCAAGGGAGGTTGGGTTCCTCTTGTGCTCGCCGGAATCTTTATGTCCATCATGTACGTGTGGCATTATGGCACCACAAAGAAGTACGAATACGATTTTCAGAACAAGGTGTCAATGAAGTGGCTATTAAATCTCGGCCCAAGCCTGGGAATTGTTCGTGTCCCCGGGATAGGATTGATCTACACCGACCTGGTGAGTGGGGTCCCGGCCATCTTCTCCCACTTCGTCACCAACTTGCCGGCCTTCCACGAAGTGCTAGTTTTTGTTTGTATGAAATCCGCACCAGTGCCGTATGTTTCTCAGCACGAACGCTACTTGATTGGCCGCATTGGCCCAAAGAATTACCATATGTACAGGTTGGTTTCATCTCTTTCAATCTTCTTTTGTGTTACTCAACAGGATGCAGTAATGGACGAAGTAGCAACAAAACTTTCTGCATTCCAAATTTGCTGACAATCGATGCACCGGGACTGCAGATGTATTGTGCGCTACGGTTATAAAGACGTGCGCAGAGACGAGGACGACTTTGAAAATCAGTTGATAGCCAATCTCGCCGAGTTTATTCAGAGTGAGGAGGCCACGTCCAGCAATGAGCAGTCCTTCGAAGGAGACCGGCACTTGGCCGTCATGGGCACCACCCCTGGCTTGCTTCTCAACAGCCTCTCTGACAGAAGAGAAGAAAGCATCAAATCCACTGTCATCTCAAATAACGGAGATACCTTGCAGGTATTAATATGTACTTTTTTTGGGGGGAAGGGGGCATCTCTTAGGTTTCTGGCATTTTGAGCAACCATGTTGCATTGCTTGCCTTCTAACGATGTGCAATTTGCAGTTACAGGATTGGTTATCATCATCCCCTAGGCCGATCCACAAGAGACGGGTGCACTTTGATATTCCCATGAGCGAGGCGCACCATAGCACAGATATTCGGAAAGAGCTCTCGGTTCTTGCAAAAGCAAGGGAGGCTGGTCTTGCATATATGATGAGCCACTCATACGTGAAAGCCAAGAAGTCATCGAACTTTCTGAAGAAGTGTGCCATAGATTACATGTACACATTTTTGCGGAAGAATAGTCGGGACCCAGCTGTTGTTCTCAACATTCCCCATACCAGTCTCATAGAGGTAGGCATGTTTTATTATGTGTAGAGATTTTGTTGGAGTTGTACAGTCATAATTAGGAAATAGAAGTGAGAAATTTCACCTATTGCGGTGGCCAAAGATTTTTCGGAGGAAGTAGTGTAACATATTTTTGATGTACGTATCGGAGAGTCCAGAGCAATTTTAAATGGCGGAATTCCCCTGCATGACCAACCATGTAACAACAGCTATCAATCATAACTTGTTTGGTGAATGTCTTACCGTACCTGTTGAGAATTTTTGAATTGAGTAAAAATTACAAAGCATGAATGCATTTCCTGCGTTGTCGTGAAGTTATTATTTGATATGAACAGAGAACTCGACAAATCTTGAGCCAAGTCAGAGAAAAGTAGGGAAGGTACACTAACAATTCTTTTGTCTCAACATAAATATTGACTGAAACACACAATTTTCAAGCTTTCTTCATGTCGCACTGAGGATGCGGCTGTAGCAATAGCGCGAGGGCTCCTTAACTTTTAAAATTAAGGCCCACCATCCTGGAATAGCAGACTAGACTCCAGAAACCAGTTACTGTGATCTATGAGTAGAGCGTTAACCTGCGAACAGTTTGGACCACAAAGACCAGCTTTCGAAGCGCTGTAGTCTGCCATGTCTAGCACATTCGGGTGCGCCCGGGTGTGACACATGTGAATAATGTTCGGGTGTGACGCATGTAAGACAAGGTGAGTAGCGACAAATAGTAAACATAAATAGTTGCTACAAATTGAGTCCGTGAACTCCAACGGATCGAGCTCTCCACCGCGGGGAAGTTTTGGTAGCAGATTCACATCACAGGCGAATGTAATGGCTATACTAAACAATTTAGTCCCGTCCACACGGAACCATATCCCTCTGTATTTCGGAGTGAAATACTCATCAGATCAAGGTCAATATGGTTCGGACTGGTAATACTTCAGTAAGGCAGTCTAGGAAGACCAAGTTAAATGATCCAATCGATCTTATTCTATGATGCTGAATCCGGCTATATCATGTTCAAGTGACTTGGATCACCAATTAGGACAAGCTACAAACCACTAGCTTCACACCGGCATTATTGATGAGCATAAGAATCTTACTGCCAGAAAGTTGAACCGTTTCTTGAACTATGCGCTACGCTCGAGTGCATCGACCAACATCTACTGGCACGAAGAGAAAATTCTCTCCCCGAATTCTTACATCATCCTTTGGTGTCAACACGTCCACACATACAATGCTGTAGCCCTGCATACGAATCAAAGCAATGAGTAGCTTTCCTTGTACATGAATTTTACAAATGAGAATTTAACTTGTCCCTTCACATCCTAAAATCGAAATCGAAACTTTCATCTTAAGGTGGACTTCAGTGCCTCCAAAAAATAGAGTATCATGAAGTTGAATTCCACAAGAGGCTAATCATCACCAACTTTCTATTCGATTTCATTTGGATGAAGCTCAAGGGCCTACAGGATAAGATCAAGACCGAATTCTGTGGCAGAATGTTATGTACAGAAGCCACGGATCTAATCCACAAAAAAATGCCTTCTCAGTTTTCACAAATATGCACTGAAAGAATATCCTGGTAACGGAACAAACCACAAACCCGGATAAACGAAGAGTTCGTTCAGGCCCCCCGCACAAACTTTGCTATCCGCCTCATTGGAGAAACTGTGCACAGGGAGACAAATGGGAACATTCAGTCGACAAGTCACTCACCTGCCATCTAAAACCATGCACAGATACCGGACAATGGCATGGCGACGCGCCATGGATGCGAAAATTGCACAAATCCGCTCCATTGAAGCAGAATGCGTCCTCTTCAAAAAAAACTTAGTGATCGCTGAAGCCTTAGTACCAGGTCCAAAGAACCATACGAGTGTCGACGAACTTCCAATCCTTCTAATTCACAGCAAACAGCATTACGCCGTTCTGATTGCAGCCACTGAAATATGAATAACTAAGAGAGGGTTTGAATGTCCAATAAGCATAGTATGATGAGCTGAGAAAAATCAAGCAACCAGGTCGAATGCGACATACAGTGCTGGGCACAATTAAGAGAGCAGCAACTGCTCGATCCGGAATAAGGTGTTGCTATCGTATGCACGGCATGAAGGATTGAACTAACTATTGTGCTAATACTACAAATGTTTTTTTAGAGAATTATAAATCTATAAATAATTTTGTCTTAAGGTCGGGCATATGAGGTCGCGTGGCCTAATGGATAAGGCGCTCGCCTCCGGAGCGGGAGATTGAGGGTTCGAGTCCCACCGTGATCGATTACGTGTCAACCATGTCGTGGTCTAGTCCAGTGTCCTTGCTGCTAATGCTGAGGTCTTTTTCATGATATACCAGTTGACTTCTAGATCCTCTGATTCTGTTATTTCGTAAATAAATTGTTTGTTTTTTTAAATGTTGTTAAAATCTTTTCTTAAAATCAGGATAGCAAAATTTTCAAAGAAACTCTCTTTAGTAACCTGAGTGATAAGTCCTGTATTGATTTAAATTATGTTATGCACTTATTATAACAATTTTAAAAAAAATTAGATTCATAACCATAAATAAAATGTTACAGAATAAAATACGAAATTAGGGTTCCACTATATTTGGTTTACTCTTATATAATTGTCTCTGATTGAATTTTTTGATTTTATCAGTGCGCTTTGTATATTTACTTTCTAACAAAACATTTAAAGTATGTTTTGTCTTCAACATTCAATGTACAATATACTGGACATGGATAAAAACTTATGTGCAACAATACCAGGAATTGATTGAATGAATCAGATTTGTGATAAGATTTGTCGAAGCTGGGCATAGTACTACCACCTGAGAGTTCAGAGAAATACCACCTGATGCCCTTTGGCTTTGGCAGGAAGTTGACTAAAAAGAAGATTACAAATAGAAAACATTGAAACAGTTGAAACAGTTGAACCAGTGGCAGCTAAAAGAAACAAAACATTTTGTATTTCATGTGTTCAAATAATTCTGATTAGATAACAAGCACAAATACATGTGGCATGTTCTATCTTAAAAACACATTTTATAAAATTGATTAAAAAAATGTTTAATATATATCTCCTGAAAAGTTGTTCTTTTAAAGCTTTTGTTGACTTGAATACTAAACAAATTGTTATGTAATCTGAGACTTATGTGCATTAATTTTAACAAATTCATCATTTTATGTTCTTTTTTGATTCAGCTGTTTTAGAAGCACAACTGAGTGTAAAGTAATACAGGTGATAATATCATTTTGATGTCAATGATACCAACAAATATAATCCATATCCACAAACTTGGATGTGACTAGTGATTTAGGACACATTAAACATGCACAAAGTCCAATCACTAATGTAGAAAAGGAAAAAGGATGTAGAATAAGAAGGGTCCTCAACCACACAACAACCCCATGTAGATCACTACTTTATTCACTTACATTATTAACAAAAATTGTCATCATCTGAATATTGTGAAGCAAATGAGTCATCCTTGGAGATAAGAATGCAGGAAGAAGATAAGGCAAGTCTAAATGAGTGTTTGTTTTGTGCACTAATGAAGGTGTAGGGTAATTCATTCTCCTCCACAACCTTGTCAGCTGTGGCATCTTGCTTGGTCCTTGTTGTATCATTGATGGGAAGTCCTACACAGTAATATTAATGCAAATTTAGACTGTGCAGACTATTGTGCAAAATTATGATAGTTGTAGAAGTCATGGATCAACTTTCAGAGATGATTAAGAAAACAGACAATTCAACATATCTTGTACAATTGTCCACTTTCCAGTGGCACATGTCACAGGATAGGAATAGATGATGTGTAATGGTACGTTATGTGAACTGTCAAAGTAGACTCTCATGGACACCCCTGTTCCCTGAGTCACAGAAAAAATCATTAGACTCTACGGTCAGACTGAACAATTCAGCATTTGAAGAAAAGATAAGATATGATAATTAAATGAAAAAGCAAGCATTGGATCCAGACACTGAAAGCAAGTTTCTCACTTAGCTTTGCTTAGGCAGTTGAATTGAAAGAGCTAAGGGTAGAGTTTCATGTACCAAATATTTATGTTTTAAACTTATTTTTTTACTATTTTCATTTTCATAAATGCTTCTTTGTGAGAATAATTGCCTTGGGAGTGCATAGAACCCAATCACAGATGTGGTTACAGGTGGAACTAGGGACAGAGAGTGCACTTGTGAAAGCTTACAAATCTTGATGATGGCTGCTCAATGTTGTTGAACTACCTTAATAAAACATATCCAGTATCATAAATTTGCACAATACCTTCAATAACAACATTCTGACATTTGGGTACACAGATTATGATACTCTTCACAGTGGACCCAGGTACATTTGCCCAAAAGCCCTTTTGTGGTCCAGCCTAGTCAGACAAGTGATGTCCTTCTCTAGAGTTGCAGATGTAATCTCCTTGAAGGTCAAGGAGTTGGTGTTGGTTGGATTTTGCCATTACTAGAACCTATTAAATCACCCAGAACATTGGACCATTAGATCATTATTCAGAAGGTAATATCTAAACAAACAACAAATAAAAGCCCACAATGAATATAAGACCATCAGTGGGTGCAAAAATTAACTTTTTTTTTTAATCTTCAAAAGTGATTTGCTTAATATTAACATGCATGTGCAACATGACAACTCTTCTTGTTGTGCGATGCTAATGTCTTGCTACATGCATACATGAAGCAACCTTGAATTATGACATGTGCCTGTACTCAATAAACACATGATTTTTTTGCTTAGAGAAAAGGCATTGAAGCCAAAGAAAACATGTAATTTAGAAACTTCATCTTGTTAAGTAAAGAAGGAACATGAACCTACCACTACATTGGAAGTCAATAGGTGCAAGAAATTGAAAGTAGGAAAAAACTACTAAATTCTATATCTCACTATTTTTCATATCTTAATTAGTAAATAATCAGTTTTGTTACATGTTTCAAAAAAGGAAACAAGGAACCCATAAGCTCCATCTTCACATCATTTGAAGATTCAACAGTAAGGGAAATGTCTAACATATATAGAATGATAGGCTAATATAGGAACAACATGATTCTTCTTGCAATCATGGAAATTACTACTTTTGAACATATAATATTCTTGTTTCTCAAAATTTCAAAATTTTCAATAATAATATCCTGTTTCTTATTTTCTAAAATAACCTTAGGTAAATTAAATATATTTTAAACAGTTTTTGTCACAAAATAAAGACGCCTCTTCAAAAGACATTAAATAATTTTTCTAATGCTATAATCCATTGAATGTTACACGTACCAAAAAAAATATACGAATAATTAGTAAATAAGATTCCAATGTTTTCTCTATACTTTTTGAAATAAGCTAAAGCACCAAAGCCACTCTACAAAAGCTAGACTTGCCACCAACGGTGCCACCTGGCGAAAAGTCGGATAGAAGGGGCGGGCCCGGGCCGGGTGGCGACGGTGCCCGCGCCGTGGAACGTTACACCGTCTGGCGATGGAGGTGCATGAGCGAGCGCTTGTGCGAGACGCGGGGCTGTGCTGGTGACCTCGAACAGAATCATATGGGAGTCGCAATGCTCTGACATCGTTGTTGGTAAGAATCGGATTGTTTTCCTGTAGCTGTGAAATTGAGCAGAAGGAATAGCTTCTATTCTGGGTGATTGAAGGGAATGTAGTAAAGGTGGGGTCGTGAGCGAGCTGAGAGTTTCTCTTAAGTTGTCGAAGAATTTGCGTCGGGTCGAGAATGCGAGAGGGTTTGACTGAGCGTAGGAAGTAGTATTCTATGATTTTGGCGTGACAGGCATTGGTAAGAGCGTTTTGAAGCTCTGGGTGAGGACCGGGGAGTTCAGCAATGGCTGCATTTAGTCACGCGGGGCGGTTGCTTGTGGATGGTGCAGTCCATGATGTTGGTTTACGAACGAGCTCGTAACATCTACCCGATCCTGGATTTCGTGACAAACTCATTCTAAATCATGAAACCCTCTGCTTTGTTGTCATTGCCGTAATTAGACCACAGTGTATATATGATTCTGGAAGTCTGTGTGTTGGGCTGGACTTACGGAATCCCAGCGCCATCACCCCTGACTTGACGCTCGTGAGAAGCCCAACGCCCGTTGTCTTAGCTGTCTGTGATGTACATTGCTGTTGTATGAATATGGAGCTCGCACACCAAGCGCACGGAGATGAAGCCCACGCTGCAGGATCCTGTATAATTGCATGTGCTCGTTACTGTGTACAATTGCTTCTTCACGTGTTTCGGAATCCTCTCTGAAGCTCGTCACCTTTCGTAGCTAGTCATCCCTGCCCCTGCCATATTCACACTGTCCATTCTCTTGCATTCGGTTCCTATGGACGGAAGCATTGATCCAACTGCCATCTTTGACAGGCTTTTGTAAAACCCTAGTTCAACACATTGCGTTTCATGAACTTCAGTACTCAAAATTATTCGACATTTGTTTAAACACCCAAGTAATTTGAAATTCGCAGACGCAGGGAGTCGTCTGTTGAATGAATTCATCCTCACTTAATAAGGACTATGCTCCTATGTTGTAGGTACTTCTGGGGCAATAAGGACAGTGACTGGCAAGTCAAAGGAAGCCTCACAGTTTCGCAGCTTTTCATTTCTTGTATCATATTCTAAGAAGTACCTCTTCTTGAAAGTTCCAGAGTGTCTGCATCCAGTCGCCTGGAATTGTAATCGGGTACCTAATCCTTACGAAGACGAATCTCTGAACTGCAGGTGGGAATTCGCATCAACATTTTCTACGTTGCAAAGCTTTACGAATTCACAGACACGGTAAACTTGTTCAATGTAGCCAGGCTCGCACTGAAAGTTGATTACTACTTTGCTTTGGACAGTCGATATGCCAATCGAAGCCGAAGTCCTTGATCATGCACTTTCATGCAGTGACGACAGCTCTCATGACTAGTTCGATCTGAATCTCATGTGTGCAACCTACTCCTCACCGGCAATTCATTCGTGAGACCCGTTTAGCCGTGTATCTTTACTACCTTCTAGCAGCCACCATTGCTAAAGATGATCGAAGACGGAAGTATCTCTTCTGGGGCAAGTGTAATCGTATTCCGGTTATAACCTTTTTATCCTTTAGATTAATTTCTGATATCTTGCATGGGTTTTTGAAGCCATAGATACCATCCTGAAGCTTTCGAGATCTTTGACCACAAGTTCGCGAGCCAATATTTAGCCTCACACTTCTCTTCTTTAACATAAGTCCACTCTCCCGTTCATTTAACTTGCCCTTGTTTGTGCAGATACTTGACGATGATTCAAATGCTCCAGTGTATTTCCTTCATCGGGCAATTCATGCACGGATTTCTACCCCCAGATACTTACCCGCAAAAAATTGCAAGAGTTTCAGTCAATTTATCTGGTCGGAGCGCATGTACAATGAACAAAAGCAGGAATGAATGGTGTTGGTTTCGCTGCGCAGATGCTGTTGCACTAGGGTGAGCTTGTCCTTTTCCTTCAGCAACTTTTTATCTGCAAATACAAGAGTCGGAGAAAGAATTTACTACCAAAGCCTCATAGGAGCCAGCAGTGGAGTACGACCTACATGACGTGGTCTGTTTTTCCTCCTTGCTTGGAGATGACAAGGGCAATTAGGATCGGTTGGATTTCATGTTTGGTTTTTATTTGTTGCAGGGAATACGATCATCATTGCGTGTTGTGTACGACAGTACAATGTTAAGTTGACTCACTCAAGACAAAATACTCACTTCCGCGCTACGAAACATATGATGCATTAATATCCGCACCAATCACTACGATACCCTTCAAAATACTTTTGCGAAATATTTCGAGTGCAGCATTATGTCAAGCCTCCTGGCTGAACACAAATTGTATACGACATGGTGGGTTTTCAATCCCACAATAATACGCAATACACTAGTAAAAATGTGCAAGAGTAACCGTATTTTTTAAAACATCTTTACGGTGGAAAGATATCAAAAACGTAGAAGAGTCTCGTAATGAACAATAGAACCCATCAGTAATAACACGAAATCTATATCAATCAAAAGCATCCGCAATTTCATGTGCTTCAATAATGTAAGCATGTAACGGATGGATCAATAAAATATTCTCCTCATGTAACAACGGTTAATAACTCCGCCGGAAACCCCTCATCTTATCTGAGCTCATTTCACGGTCTCCGTGTCCAAGTCTAAGTTAATGACGACGCACGCTGAGGAAAATAGAAAGTAGAATGTAGAATGCACGAATGATGAAATAAAGAATCCAGCATGACCCACAGGACAAGCAGAGTTATTTACAAGTTGCAAACCTGGAGTTCCAGGCGCGAATTCAAGAAGGTTCTGTCCTCAACCTTCACCAGCGCCCTCTCTGGATAATAAATGGAGGAATCTCATCTACAAACGCAATCAACTCAATCTCTATCCAAGTATACAACGGCAGGAGGCCACTTGCCTTCTTTATACTGAGGAGCAACGCTAGGCGTGGGAGCAACATGAGCAGGAGGTGTCATCTGTAGTGGAGAGTGCCTTGGTCCGCCCAAGTCGACCCTCATCCCAGGCTTCAGGGTTTGCAAGCCCTGTGGCCATGAACGCTCACCCGCATCTGCATCTGCTTTCTTAAGAAACTGGTACTCATGAACTTCGTTGCCGGGTTCACTGGTTGGAGTAGGAGATGAGGGTCGCCTGGTCTCTACATCGCATTCAATGTCGGAGTCTATCTCTCTATCGTATTCTTCGTTGAAGTCTTCGAGTCCATCGTCAGACTGGCCATCTGCTCCGTCTTCTTTGGCTCCCTCTACAGCAGGCTCAGCTCCTTCTGCACCATCTGCTTTTTTCTTACGACCAGTCGACTTTCGAAGTGGCTGATCAAACAAAGCATTTCGCATGTCTACGCAAAGGATCTCAATCTCTCGTAATGCTTTTCGGACTCGAAGCCCTGCTGACTTGTTCCCACCATAAGCTTGGATGGCGTCGCCTTCGTTCTCATTTACTGTTGCGCATATCTGTATCAGCCAAACGCAATTAGAATGCTGTGCCTACTCAAAATCAAATTAATTACAGGTATATTTAACTGCTCTTGATCACTGCCCATCGAGATCCCAGCATGTGTATTCTAATGTTCCAACTACAAGACCAAGTGCAATTTGATTCGCGACTACATATACCAACAGTAACTGCATAGACTACAATTAAATCCATCAGAAACAAAGTGTGAATCTGGCGTTTCCATTAATGAGGCGGTGAAAGAGTATTTCGCATGTGCTACTGCCACGGACATACTATTGTCGCTACTAATACAAGTGACAGAAAAAACCTATGTGTAAATCTGGAGCAAATCATTCAACAAAAAGATCCGCACCTGATTATAGATGTGAGCGACTTTCAAGCGGCCTTCTTCTTTGTCGAAAGCATTTGCAGCAAGTTCTTCAGGTGCTGAAGCCAAAAAAAACGAGAGAGAGAGAGAGAGAGAGAGAGAGAGAGAGAGAGCGAGAGAGTTTCTGTCGGTCAATTGTGCATGTTCAATATTTTTATTTTCTGATCGAATATTGCAGAACTACGAACTAAAAACAAGAATATCACATAAAAGCATGAATATCTCATGATCCGTGGATTGAGATGGTTAACAGTGGATTGGCCTTGCATATCCAGACCGATCAAAAGCCCAAAATAGCATGAAAAAGTTCAATCAAAGCAATCGCTTTTATAAAGGCAGCATTTCATTAATTTCAAAACAAAGCTTACACCCAAGAAAGAAAACTAAAACTTACAAATTTGCACAGGATGCCGAGGTGGAAGAGGACCACGTTCTTGCACATGAGGCCGCATCTGTTGCATTGAATGATATTGCGATTGTTGCTGGGCACCCATTCCCATATTGTTGTTCATCATTTGAGGCGACTGGTAGCCTCTCATCATTGGATCATTCATCATCATCTGCGGCGTTTGATAGCCTCTCATGCCATGATCATTCATCATCGTCTGTGGTACCTGATGATTTCTCATATGAGGATCATTCATCATCATCTGTGGTGCTTGGTGACCTCTCATAGCTTGTTCATTCGTCATCATTTGCGGAGGCGGCTCCTCAACCTGAACTTGGTCAGCCCCCTACATATACAGGTAATAACAGAGTCACTCGAAAATAAATAAAGAGCGGGACCTTTCGTTAGACTCTTAATACGAACTCATTACAACAGGGGACGTTGGTTAACTATGTAACCTCTTCAAATAAAGAAATATGTAGTGCACACATACTTTACTCCCAAGACCCTATAAAATGAACAATCAAATGAATATTGAACAACAGATAAGATGTGATGTACCGTGCAATGATATTCTGCATTCAAGACCTTCTCCAAAACCAAAACTCTTCTCTTTACGAAGTCCACCATCCGTTTCTGCAGATAAGCCTCTCTCTCTTCTCTGTCAGCCCCAACTGGCAATCCAGGAGGTCCTTCCTCCTCAGCAGGAGCAGGCGCTTCACCTTGGCAAATACACACACACAGCTCAACATGAGACCTCTATGACACTCGGAACAAAAAAAGGAACATCAAAACTGAGTTCCAGACTGGGGAACACCAGCTACATTAAATAACTCTCTAACTAGTAGTCGGAAAGTTTCGAGAGATAAAAGTCAAGCTGACCACGTCCTGAAGGGTCCTCTGATTCACCCGGACGAGCATCACCGTATTTAGAAGGCCCAGCGCTATCATTAACACCTCGCAGAAGCAGTTCACCGCGAATGACAGGGCCCAACCCCAACTGGGGATCTTCCACAATCGACAGCCACCTCCCATAGCCATGCCGTCTGTTGGGTGAACCCAAACCAAAAATCATACGAGTTATGATAAGACATCCCTACTTGAGAATTACAAGCAGCTCTACCTTGCTGCCATAAAATTTCTCTAATACTCAATTGTGTCGTCTACAATACAAACATCCACAACACAATATTTAAGAATTACTTACGAGCATATTGCGTACAACAGCTTGCGATCGTGCTCCTCCTTCCAGACTTTCGTATTTCGAAGAGAATAATAACGGTACATATGTGAACCTT
This sequence comes from Physcomitrellopsis africana, assembly GCA_036785485.1. Classification (NCBI taxonomy): domain Eukaryota; kingdom Viridiplantae; phylum Streptophyta; class Bryopsida; order Funariales; family Funariaceae; genus Physcomitrellopsis; species Physcomitrellopsis africana. The sequence continues at coordinate 61,813 of JAWRVF010000977.1, read as the reverse complement.
GAGAAAAAAGAGGCATTGCTGGGTCTTCTGTCAGCGCTTTAACCTATACGAAACATCACTCAAGTTAAACCATGGGCGTCATGCACAACACAGGAATGAAATAAATATCCAACTCAAGAAACGACAGAGATGAACAGTACATATTTTAGAGACGAAATTATTTTGAAATATGAGTAGAAATGATAGCAACCTTGTCGCGAATAAGGTGCAAAATCGCCAGCCGTACCAAGACATCTTGGATACGAAGACCTTCCTTGGGTATACCATCTGCAACCCAAAAATGTGAACTGTTTAGAATTGCACAATATTGTTAGTTTCATACGACCTGTGCATGCAGCTTTTCCATGAAGTACTACGTTCAAGGAGAAGGAAACAAGAGACGCAATAGCAGAAGATTATCCTCACCAGAGAAAAAAGGGGAGTCATTGATATCTTCCGCAATGTGGCTTAAGAATAGAGTCCCATAACTGTCAACCACAATTGGATTAGATAGGGCCAATATCCCAAAACAAATCACATAATAAAAACAAGCCCGGAGATCATATGGATCTGGAAGTATTATCTCAGAAAGAAAAATCATGATCATAATGATTCCTTACTCCTTAATCTCCTCAGGTGTTTTTGGCTTCAGACGAGGAATAAACTCAGACCAGCTGAAATCTCCTAAGCCAAACCTGCGCGTGTAGAAAATATATTGTTTCAGAATAAATTAAAGAAGCGTCTACCTTTATATCTCTAGCTTGAACACAAAGAGGAACAAAAAGTCAATATGCTTTATATCTCAAGTTCGCAATATAAGCTGTATATACAAGGCATATCGACAAAGCCTCTCTAGTACAACTTAGATCAGCACTCACCTCATCAGGACATTCACAAATACAGAACGCTGCCTATGATTAAAGCCGAGAATTCGAAGTTCTCGGCCTTCGCCTTCCATCAACGGTGGTGGCTCGCCTGTCATACGTTCTACACACAATAACAAGAAAAAACGATTAAAAGTTAGGGAAAGAACTTCAAAATATACAAAGCACTTTACCTCTAGCTAAATAATAGATATTAACTTAAGCAAGTCAAGAACTACCTGGAGTGAAATAAATCCTCTTTGCAACATTATGCAGCTCACCAACACACAACTTTCTTTGATGGCTTCAGTTAGTATCCTCAACATTTTAATAAAAGCATAATCGGCAAACTCTCACCAAAGATAATTGCGATACATAGTACTCAATAGAAATTCCTGAACGTACCTTTGACTCGTTTTCTCGAGGGCTGCAACTTTTTACTACCCAAAACTTCACCAAGCTCTCCATAAGAACCGGGAGAGTCTGCATCTGCAGTAGGCGCCCACTCGGGTTCTTGTCCGTCATCGGAATTCATCTCAGCCATACCTGCTAGATCATCCTCTTGAGAATATAACCCAGGTCTCACCTGCACAAATTTCCACCACAAGAAAATGAAGTGATAAATCTACAATGTAATTCTTCATTTACAGATGTTCACCAACGTCAACTCTTCGTAATTTTATCCTAAACTCATAGGTTGAAAAATAAGTTGGATCCCGACAATGACCTCCCTGCAGAAAACTGGTACATGTTACAAAAAGACCGTAGAGGATAATGAAGAGCATGTAGCGCCATTCATCGTGTCATTCAGATTCACCAAATGTCCACTCACAAAAGATTGGACAAAAGCTTGGGAAATGAGTGAGATATTATTGGTCGCCGCAAGTTATACACCAGAATGCTTGAAGGATACACTACCTGTCTGCGACTCCGCTTGCCTTTCCCAAGCTCTTCAAACTCTTCCACTGGCTGCTCGACAACTCGGTCCTTCAACAAACTATCCCAAAACTGTGCCCGCCCTTGCCCCTCCATTTCTGCCTCCAGCTTGGCACGGGCCTCCCTCTCAGCCTCCTCAGCGGCGGCCGCTGCTGCATCCTCTTCATTAATGTAATCAAAATTTGCAACCTGTTGCAAATACATTAGTCAAACAATACATTTTAATATGTGGAAATACGAAGACTGGTAGTCACGCTTATGGGTGCGAAAGAAAGCCCAGCGGCATATCTAAGACCAGAAAGGTTTGATCTTCAACAACAAATGTATAAGGTAAGAAATCAGTGAAATTTTGTGTTCATTCACCAAAACAATTATTACCTTGAAAGCTTTCAACAAGTCACTGTCTTCTTCGTCATCTGCTTTCTCTTCCTCATCATTAACTTGGGCTCGATCCAAAAGCCTGCACGCATTCAGCGGGTTTCCGGTTTAAGTTCTCAAATCCGCGTGCGAAATTAACGCTCGTAAATTCAGACTTCAGCATCGCAATTTCCATATTATAATAAAATTAACACATGTGCTGAAGAGATCTTACAATCACGATGGAAGTAGACTAGTGGGAGGAATAGAAAATTACAGAACAAAATATGTCAGCAACCTTGCAATGGACAGACCTATCAATGGCAGCATCGTCATAGTGGATTTGACGAGTTTTTCCATCTTCATCCTTTTCACTAAACAACTCCATTGCACCATACCGCAAAATGTCATCGAGTTCCTCCTGCAGTATATATCATGATGACCACTTCAAAAATAACCTTATATCTTGAGTCGGCAGCATGCACGATAAACACTTTATCACAATCTTTGTGTGTATACCAGCTAGATTTAATCTCAAAGAGCTGATGACAAATTCACTATCTGCAGATGCAAAGATCTTAAAGGAGGGAAATCACAAGTCACAAATTGTGAACTTGAGAGCGCCAGATCAAAAAGTACGAAAGCGAAAAACCACTACAATACTGATCACACCAGGATTGGTACATAATTTGATCAAGCAGCACCAAATTAAAAATTATGAAACCCTGGACAATAGCTTTGGCACGATATGTACCTGATTGATGTTTTCTTTTTTCATGCGGCCTACAACCAGATGCTCTAAGACCATTTTTTTCTTTGTCATTTGCATCATTCTTTCTTCAATTGTTCCACGAGTAACAAGACGAAAAATCATCACCTGCACAAATATATAGATTTATTGATGAAACCAAGTTGACGTACAGCAATTATTCTACGTGCTCCTCAGAGTGTTTCGAAGACTGACTGACTACACATACCAACCGTCTCTATTAAAACTGCCGGACGACCTCAAACTGCAAAAAAAAACTCCTGAACCTTTTCAAAGGATCAAAAAGGACATTAGAGGAATGGTATCCCCAAACAGCGACCAGTCTGAAATGGATCTGCATTGGTGTTCGCTCTCCTAGTGCACTTGTATTTTTACCATGAGATTTATAAGTAAGAGAACATTAGAAGACGTGCGTTTGTGTGCAAAGCAAAATAAGAAGATTTGAGATAAATAAAAAAATAGAAAATAAACCAGTTGTTCGAAAGAGCCTCGGAATCAATGGAACTGTAGGTAGTCAGAAAAATTACACAATTAGAGAATTGAAGAGTTTCACCTTATTTTGTTGACCTAGTCGATGAGCCCGAGCCATAGCTTGAAGATCTGCATGGGGATTCCAATCACTGCCACAAAACCCATAATTCTTCAAAATTGAGGCTACGATACTTTGTTTAAAACTCTCAAAACCTCTGAACAGATTTACATTATGCTCAATCAAGAGACTTATAACATGCAGAAGTGATATGAGTAACTACTGCATTGCCATATCATCATGAATCACATATTCTCATGGAATGATCTGGATTAGAAGACATAAAAATGAAAAAGCTGAAATTCTACAGAATTCGTAACTTAAAGACTCAGTAATAATTATAGGGAGCTCGAACCAATCAGAAGTTTCAGAAATCAGCAAGTAATATATAGAGTACTATGATTAGTATGTTATCTTTTAATATGAGGAGCTGGTAACTGATAGTACCTATCATATATAATGACAGTGTCAGCTGTAGCCAAGTTAATACCCAAGCCTCCAGCTCGAGTTGATAACAAGAAGCAAAACTTGGTGGAGTTGGGTGCATTGTACCGATCGATTCGGATTTGGCGTTCAGATCCACTTATTTTACCGTCTATTCGCTCATAACCCCATTTCTGAAACAAGGAATTCTGATTAAGAACATCCTTACATCTAGTGAGTTACACGCGTTTACAACTATTGCAAGAAATGCCAAAACTGAAGACACATTAGCTTGAATATCCACATGAGGAGAACGTTCAAAATGAACCTTCAAATGCAGCCAGTCTTCCAGAATATCAAGCATACGCGTGAACTGAGAATATATGAGAACTCGGTGGCCTTGAGCATGTAATTTTGTCATCATTTTATCCAGCAGTAATAGCTTCCCTGAATTCTCCAACAACTGCCTGCCTACCACAAGGCCAATACTTTCTGTTAAAACGCACTTAAAGTTGGAAAAACATTGCAGGAAAAGTAAGTGACTCAGGGAATCTTGCAAAATGCATTCAATAGACCACACATAACGACGCATTTCCAGAAATCTAGGATCATTTTCATGTAAATCTTCGAATTGATCTCAGTTCGCAATCAACTACTAGAGATAGTCCAGCAATCTCATAACCTATGCAAACTAAAACCCACCTGTTCGCTTCAGCCTGATTTCTCACAGTAGGTTCAACGCCCTCCAAAAGGTAAGGGTGTCCACACAATTTACGTAGTTCCATAACCACGTTGGTAAGTGAAACCTGCAGACAACAAAGCCTTGAGACGACGAGCACTATTAAACCTATGAAATTTTTCAAGAGGTACAACTTGTATATTAAGAACTAAGAGGCCTACAGGTTAACAGCAGTGATAACGAGCCCCCTATAAATGAAGGAGAACTCACAAGAAATATCCAGAACAAATTTGAAAAAGTACAAGTTAACCAGTACTACATCCACCTGAGCAAATCCCAACAGCTACATGCTAGAGATTTTAATCAACCATCTCATACAAGGGAGCATTATAGAGAGACGAGGATTTGATTTAGAACCTGAGGACCACCCTGCTTGGCCAAAATCTGATAGTTTTTTGTCAATATTGCTTTGTAAAACTCCTTCTGTAGGCTACTAAGCTCCACCCGCAAAATGAGTTCCTTCTTAGGTGGCATTTCTTTCAAAACATCTTTCTTCACTCCTTAAAACAAGAAAAACGACCACAAATAGTCAGATCGACTCTGCTACTTATTTTAAGCTGAAGACAAGACGTACAATCATCAGATCTTGCATTTGTAATGCCTTCAGAGTTCCGGCAAGCATAGATAAAGTGCAGCTTGGTAACATAAGTTAACTTACTGCGTAATAAGTGAGGTGCCAACATCTTGTGCAGCCGCCCAACTTGCTCCTCCTGATTAATGTCTTGGAATTCTTGCTGGAACTCCTCTAAACTATTAAACTGCATAAGCACATACCGACATGAAGTGTGAATTGGCCCACGAAATAGAGACTTATCACCTTCAGACATACGTTTACGTCAAACAAATATAAGCGCTTAAGATTATGAGTAAGTAGCGCTATACTAACCTTGCCTGCATCGAGAAAGTGCATCAGCATGAAGAGTTCATCCAGATTGTTCTGCAACACCACATAAGAATCTATCAGAGATTATGCCACGAAAAGTTTCTCGTCTGTCAGTTGGAACATATGTAACTTGAGGTAGGAAAGAAGAAGAACCAAAAATAAAAATAAAAATAAGAAAAAAAAAACCTGTAAGGGTGTCCCTGTGAGGAGGACTCGGTGGCGGGTGGAGAAAGTTGTGAGGGTTTGAAAAAGCTTAGAATCCTTGTTTTTCAAACGATGTCCCTCATCTACAATCTGAAAGAAGAAAAATACAGAATACTAGACAGTAAAAATCGTTTCAAAGAATAAGATTGCACATTACACTAATCCTATGCTTGGAAACAATTCCAGCCTCAAGACATTAAGAACCTTTGATTCTAACACTAAAGAAAGGATAGGTTAGTACCAGACACTCCCACTTAAGAGCTTTAAGGATTGCAGTATCAAGATTTATCATCTCATAAGATGTCAGCAACACGTCAAACTTTACTCGGTCTTGCTTGCTCTCCCCTGCCATCTTCTTCTTTCCTTTGTCCTTCGATTTCTTTGAACTCTTTTGAGGAAAAAAGAACTCATACTGGCGAAGAATGGCCCGCGCTTGAGAGGATCCAACGTACATGACCTGAGTGTATGCAGTACAAACGGTGAGAAAAGGACTTCGTCTGTACACCAAGACGTAAACTCAAACAACACTAGTTATTAATTATTACGTTACATATTCCTAGTCGTTGGTCAAATATGACAAATTGAAAGCCAAGAGACGCAAAAATCATGTAGGTCAAAGGATGTAAGAAAAACGAAGAGGAAATAATACAATAAAGGAATAGTGGTAAGGCATGACAACATACCACATTCATTTGAGGACACCAAGTGGCAAATTCCCGCTCCCAATTCCGTAAAGTGGAGAGTGGTGCTACGACCAGATGGGGTAGACCCACATTCTCCTCCACTAAAGATCCCAAAAGTGAGATACTTTGAATCGTTTTTCCTGGAGATAACAAAAATACGAGCAACCCACATCTCATTATCAGAGACGTCATTGAAAGAATAGACTAAAGCATGATCACGACACATTCTCAAGCTTCCTTGACGCGATTATTTCTACATCTTCGAAGCTATATTTTATCAGCAACAGCTCGTAATGGAAAAAATTGACACGGTTAAAGTTGAACTGCAAATAGAAGGTTAGCCAATATGCAATTGATGAAGTTGTACAACATTGGCAAGAAACAAGAAAGTAGCGAGGAAGCTGCAGCTGAAATAAGGGTGAGATTGATTTCATACCCAAACCCATTTCATCAGCTAAAATTACATGCTTGTTTTGCTCCCATGCAAACCGCAGAAAGTTTAAGCCCTCCAACTGATATGGATGCAGCGAACCTGTTCGATACAATCCCCATTACATCCTCTAATTTTCGAACCAAATAGTAAAAGTACTAACCTGATATCTCTTTTATACCACTACTTGAGAAAGCGTGTTCATGAAAGACTATTTCCAACTCCACTGGAGGTCCAGCAGTAGACTATGTGGGTTGCATTTGCACTTCCACAAGAGTAAATAACTACAACCACTGTCCTTACTAAACCTGAAGGTACGTTCGTCTAAATGGCACTTCTTAATTGAAGAAAACAAATCTTCATCATGTTATCCAAAAAGTTGAGACGACATCGTAATGGAAGAAACAAACAAGGATGTAATGAAGTATTACATACCTCCAATCAAAAATTTAGGCGTTTTTTTGAAGGGTTTGAAGTCCTTTCTTCGCCGCTTGAGATCTTTACTGTCGAGCGCTGAACCTTTTCGCTTCTTCAATGCTTGACGACTCATAATCTCCTTAAATTTATCTATCTCTGCTTGAAAAGCTAAGACATCTTCTTCAACTTCCCATGTGGCCTCATCGTAACCAAGTTCCTTCCATTTGACCAAGTATTCCGTGATATCACCATTATGCCTGCAAACAAAAATAGAAAAAAATTGCGCCACTTATAAGCGTCCCTACCAAAAAATACGTAAATAAAATGGGATAGAATTGCAAAAGACCCAAAAGGTCCAAACATTGCGCGAAAGCATGATTTCCAACCTACATGCACAAACAATGCGGTCAAAAACATGAATGCGAGACCTCCTGCTCTAGCCTTCAGTCACGACTTCAGTGTTCAGCATTACATCCAATACGGCATGAGAGCACCCTTGAGAAACAATTGCTCATTCTCCAGTTGACCAACCCACAGCTCAGACAGCTAACCGTCACCAGTCACGAACCCTAAAATCCAAATACAAGAGAGAAGTGGTGCCAAACCTCATATCAAGAACACGGTCAACAGTAGTCCACTCTGGTCTAATAGGCATGCGATCCTCATCGGGTGTGTTCCAATTTCTGGTTCCATCAAGCATCTTATGGAAATGATTGAGTTTCATTCTTAGACCTGCGAAGTTCTTCATACCCCTCTCTAAGTCTTCTGCAGTGACCCTGTCGCAAGGAAAAAGAGTCAATCAAAGTGTTACTTCACAGAGTTCTTTTTCCTGAGCAAATACATTCTCAAAGAAAACAGTTTCATGGATGGAGCAATCAATATCCATTGCTCTTGGAGTGAAGCTAAAGCAAAATCAAACAAAATTAACACCAGACAAGCCAAAGCAACTGGTGAGCGTCGACTAACAAAGGTAGCCACATACCATGAGCAGTGCAAATAAGATCTAGACTTCCACTTAACCAAGTATTGTTTTACAAGCTTCTGTGGTTGATCTTCTGAACCTTTATCTTCAGCATTCACAGGAAGTTTGCCGGGAACTTTCATTGGTCTCATCTGAGTATCAATGAACTTTTCCACGTCACCAAGTGGGTCTGCCTGTGTAACCGATCATTCGGAAACCGACAAAGAATATTTTAGAAATTGTCACAGTACTAGCAGCAAAAGTACCAAAATAAAATTGAACATAAATTTGCAAAGAAGCCTCACGCGAAAAGCAGCAACATGCTTTCAAACGCTAGTGCTGAAGGTAGCTGGTTAGATTAGGTCCCATTTTCCCTTAAAAGCAGAGCATAAGTAATGCTGAACAAGTGTATACGACTGTATAAGCAATGTGTTCGGAACAGTCGGAGGACTTACACATTTGGGACAGCTCCATTTGCCGCGTGGCACAACTTTCATGGGCGGATCCAAACACCCAAGATGAAACACAGCTGTACATGTATCACAACACAACAAATCTCCTCCCAGATGGCAAATACTGCAGAAGTCCTCACTCTGGATTTCAACAATTTCATGACGTTACTTCCGAGACAGCCCCACATCAATACAACATGCAGACAAAGAAACTTCATTGCAACAAAACCTGGGTTAAGGCTACCAAACAACGTGACAAGACACTCTTGCGAGTCTCAGAATATCCTGACTTCGAGAACAAGGTCAGAAGAATCCCTAGGGCTATTTCGACAAAACGACCAACTAATTCTAACGTTTTAAGGTCAAGCTTACTAATGAATGCTACAAGAAAGGCAAGTGTTCCATGCCACTGTAATGAACTATACCAGAAAAAGAGAAAATAAATAAATAATATAAAAAACTGAACTAAGATAGACTTCATAACGTACAGAGCTTTAAAAAAACTCTTCGATTAATCATGCACTGATGATCAAAAATCAGTGCAACACCCACCTATTTTGTAATCACGTACAATATGCTGTTCTTACAATACGCACTTATAATTGGGTTCACTGTTGAAAGACTGTAGGCGTGGAACATAATCAGAAATTATGATGGATGAGCGAGTTTCAATTCTTCGCAAAGTTATTCTGAACTTGAGCGAAGGTCATACCTGTTCCATTTTAAGAACTTCTTTCTCTTCATCTTCCTCTTCTTCACCCTCATCTGCCTCCTCTTCCCATTCATCTTCTTCCATACCTTCCTCCTCTTCTACATAGACAGGTTTTCTATTTGTCCGCTGCCTCAATCTCTCCGTGACGAGACTGTACTCCTGTAAACCTCAAAACAAAAGCCAGGAGCGTAAGATCGAAGACAAGGTGGAGAAAGGATCGAAACCCATCCACTTTCAACCTTCAACTCTAGAAAACTTGAGATGCGAAGCTGCTCTTACCATCCAGTAAAAGCCAGGTACATTCGAGCCGATCATTCAATAGGCAGCTCATGACATCAATAGTAAGCAATAACCAATGTCAAGAGCTAATTCAGGACAAGCTCACAAACCTCATCTCCATCCCCGCCGTCGTTCACAGGCACGTCCGTAAAGTCCTCTTTAGCCATGTTGAAGAAAATCTTCTCCCCTTCTCAGATTAGAGCAACTCTGGCGGGACAGAGACTCGGATCACCAGAAACCCTTACATTCACGACACTCACGATGCGTGCCTTCAATAGTTGCAACACTGTTGTCAGTGTGGTGATATAACAGCATCGATAATTAAATCTAGCTATAAATCTACCCTAGGATCCAGGGGAAAAATTTAAGAACTCCTGAATGTTGAAAGCGAACACTTGCAAAACACCGAGACTGAAGTATATATCCGAGGGAGGTAACCCTATATTCTTTAAGTATACTTCGACGGTACTCCACACAGCCAACTCAATTCGCTTTGGATACTACGCTTCTAAAAGCATAAAGTAATCAAACCCTGGTGCTTCGGAGTGACAAACTCCTTCAATATTCACGGATAGGAATACGCCAAGCGTTAGGAAAATGAATTAAAACGAGGCCAAGGAAGTCGGCCAAGACCCATACTGTAATCTGAGAGTGAAAGAGGTGCTGCTGCGATCTCCTTGCAACTGCGGAAACAAGCATTTCAACAAAAAGTAAAAAATAAAATAAAATTTAAAAAATGCTATTGAAAAGAGTTTGTAATAAACTTTACCTTACATAATAGCACACCACTTTGCAAATGCTATGAAGGGCTCAAATGACAGCTCAACTGTAGACGTCTACAATGACATGAAAGACAAACAGTTCCCTCGAAAACGCATTACCACTTCAAATACATACACACACGCAAACACAAACACACGTACACACACAAGTTGAAAACCTAAGGTCAGCGCTAGACACTAAGGACATAATCAGGAATATAACTCAACTTAAGATAACTCAAAGTGTTCTATTGAGACCATACCAACAGCCTATCTAAGATCTCTTTTGAGCTAATTCAGTACCACTACCGTGTATGAGACTTTTTGATCAGGTCCTTAATGAGAAATTAGGTCGCTTATTATCAATCGTCCAGTAAAGTAAAAGCTCAACCCTTAATCAGTTTCATAAACATAGAGACAGGAAAGTTGGACCCATCTATCCGGCATTGTAATGCAATTGCACTACAACAACGCACCGCACACATGCGAAACACGACGAGTAGATATATTTCCCAACTCCACTGATTAAAGCAGCTCGGGAATCTGTCTGACCTCAGCAAACTTAACCTCCCTCTTACTCAACAATACAACTCCTTTAATTACCACTTCATCCGACCTGTAGTTCCAAATGTCCTCGAAAAATCAACAACCGACACCACCTCCAGACATTCTAGCTACATGGGGACCCAGCTACACCACTTAAGTCTTGTTTCCCGCCGGATTCACGAAAACCAACACTCGGCTTTCAAAAAAAAAAAAAAAAAAAAAAAAACACACCGGGATAAAAAAATAAAAATAAAAAGTTCATCCAACGCGACTCATCACAACATGGACAAACAACCCCCGGCTGGACCACACACCAGACCACCTCCAGAGAAATGTGGCAACACCCACAAAAACCTGAAGAGTACAAAACAGACAAAACCCAACTGGGGGGAGCGACAAGGCAGGGAGGAGACACCGCAGAGCTATGAGGAAATGACGCAAAACCCTACCTGTGCGACTGCTGCAGCACGACGCCGGAAGGGAGAAGACGGACGACGCAGCAGAAGGGGAAGGTGGAGGAAGGAGGGGGGGGGTGAAGGGGAGGGAAGGGGGAGGAAGGGGAGGGAAGGGGGAGGAAGGGGGAAGAGACCCTGATAATCTCACAAGGATGGCGTTACTCTGCAGCAAAAAATGAATGATGATAGGACCGCACAATTGCTCAAGGGTTGATTCACTAATGATGCGTATTATTAATATTATTATTATTTGCGAGGAGGGGGATTTATTTTTCCTTTTCTTTCTGGAGAATTATGAGCACCTGGTCGATCCCCATCTTTAAAATACAAAAAACCCTCCTATTCCTCCTCCTCCTCCTCCCCAACTCCCTCCTTTGGGGTATACCTTGAAGGAACTCACACACTCTCTCTCTCTCTCTCTCTCTCTCTCTCGCCCTCTTCTGTTCTATTCCCTTGCGAGGCGCTCCCTGCCGACGCTCCTCGCCGCCGTATTCTTGTACGTATTTTGTGTGTGATTGTATGTAGGTATGATTTTGGTGTATGTATCATAGTTCGTATGTACGTGGTCCTGTCTTACGTGGTCATACAACGTTGGGACATCGTGTTGGTCTCACTTGTTCAGGAATTTGGAAATCGTTGCGAAAGCGTTCGGGTTATAATTAGTTTCATGTAGATTTATTGCAAACTAGTGGAATATAATGTATATGACAGGGTTTTTAGTGATTTTTTGGAATAGATTTTGATTTTTGCTAATGCTACTCTTTTATGGTAATTTGGTTTTAAAGCTTGTGTAGAATGTTCTACACAATGTTTTCTTGGTAAGATTTTTTTTTTTTTTTGTTTTTTTTTGTTTTTTTTGGGTCAATAAGTTACTTTTGTGATGTTTTGAAAAATGCATACAAGAATTCTGTAATAAAATAGCATTAAAGGGTCCTTTTTTTTGCTTTAAAATAATATGCTGAAGCAAGTTACTGATGTATAATAATATATAATACAATAATAAGTCACAATGCAGACAATGTAGTAAAAAATCACCTAGACATGTTTTATTAATACACCATCAAAATATTAATAATAAAAATAAAAAATAAAAAACACATACACATTTGAAATGAAGAACAAGAAAATTTTCATTGATAAATGAAAATAAGAACAGCTATATTTATACAAATGATATATATATATATATATATATATTTATTTATTTATTTATTTATACACATTTATAACATGAATCTTATGGTTTTTATATGAAAATATAATAAACATGAAAAGTTAATAAGAAATAAAGAACAACTTTCGAAAGAACAATGATTAAATAGTTTTACCAACATTTTTATACTTTAGAAAAGAAATTTCATTGCTGGATATTATTTTTTTTATGGAATGTCAATATTTTTTTATCTAATATATCCAGCAAATTATTCTCATATAATTATTTGAAATTTTAATAATATTTAAAATTAGATTGTTGAAATTGTTTGTAAATATTGTCAATAAATGAAGAGATGATATTACAAACAAAAATGTCTTGTAACTTTTTAAAAATTCTTCTCAAATCTTACAAATATTTTCATTTCTTTGTTAATTTATATTTTATAAATTATCAAAAACCTTGTGAACCTTTGAATACCTCTCATATAATTTTAGAATATTTTATTTTTGTTTAGAAGTTTTGAAAATCTCTTACAATCTTTTAAAACTAACTATAATCTTTTATAGTTATCTAGAAGTTTTATAAGAAGATTTTCTTAAATATTTAAGAAATTCCGTAGCTCTTTGAATTTTCTCTAAACATTTTATCAGATCAGGTTCCTATAGTATAAGTTAATAAGAAAAATAAGAAGTGCCTTAATATTAGTTTTGGAGTAATTGTAGTACTGACTTGTCCTTATTCTTGTGCCTATTTTTGTTTTTAGTCTAATATTTTGTTCTTCTTATACTTCTTGATTTTTTGGTTTCTTGTCTTTGCATTCCATAGTATACAATGTAAAAGAAAAGAGGATATTTTGATACCTATATAATTGTACATGTGTTAATTAAAAAACATGTAGATGTACCTTAAAGACTCTTTGAAGTAGAAGAAAAATCATAAAATTCCAAAGCTGCAATTCATTCATACGTTTCTTAAATACCACCTTAATATTTCTTTCAATTTAACAATGCACTTTTTCTAGAAGCATTGCCCATTGTTTAATATTATCCATGCTTCTTAAAACCAGTAGTTTTAAATAAGGTGTGAATTGTGAGTCTTAGATATTGCAAAATTGTAGTGTTTACAAACTTGTAGAAGTGACCAAATTTTAAATGCTAAATTTTAGAGTCAATAGATCTTTTGATAGACCATCACAACAAAGGTAAAATTTTTAAAGAGGAAAGAATGTTCAGTAGCCGTCACTTTAACAAATAATAATAATCAAAGTAGAAGAAAGTTGGTACTTTTGTGACTTAAGATTTTTATTAATTTTTTTTGCAATCAAAATTTTAAGCACGCAACTTGTTTGTCCTTTATTGCAGTATTATTATATTGGTGCAATCATTACTTCCAATTCAATTGTATGCATCTTTATTTATTTATTATTATTCTTTCTACTTTTGTAAATTAAAATATATAATTATTTGGAATAAGCAACAATATATTAACAAAAAATCCATGGCAGACTTTGCAAAACATGAAGCACATTTTCAAGCTCACAAATTACTATTTTATTATTGTAATTGGGTGCTCAATTTTTTTTTGTAGCGATCTATATTTATTTACTTATTTTTTAATTTTTAAAAATTAATGTTATACCAACGTCATTAAGGTTTTATTTTCTGCAAGTAAAAATATCCAACTCAAAAAAACGTGATCAAGTGACATATAGGCCGCCTTTGATTGTTGTTTTACAATTCATAATTTTGTGAAGAAACATTCCTAATATGTCAATTCTTAAAAGAAACGTTGGTGCATACTATTTGATCTAACATCTTGATCAGTCTGCCTTTGGGCTTAAATATTTGTTCCAAATGTTGTTGAACCCTGAAGAGTTTAATAATTGAGACCTGAATTTACAACAAATGGAAGGTTTGGCAAGATGGGTTACTGGAATTGGGTTTACTAACCTGAAGTTGTTGGGGTAAACCAAAAGAAAGGTAGCATTTTGATTGAGGGCAATGATTTTTTCAAAAATATTATTTAAAAAATAAATACACATAATAGAAATTCCTAAGAAAAAATTTATAAAATATCAAACAATTACTTATACTTTTCTATTTTGTGTTTTGTTTCTTTGGTTTTTTTTCTGTTGTTTTGTGTGTCATGTGTATATGTCAATATTTTTATGTTTGATTTATTTATTTATTATTTTTTTTGAATCAAATAATAACAACTATAAAACAATCTCCTAATAGTTGTAAAAATATACCAAAATTATTTTAAATTTTAGTATTTAAAAATTTTAAATTATCTTGTTCAAAAAATATATAATAAAAATCATATTTTTTAAAAATAAGAATTCATTATATTTATTGAGTAATTTAAAAATATTTAAATATTTAAAACATATTTTTAGTAGATATGTTTTAATATAAAATTTTAAAAAATAATACATTAGTTTTTAGAAAAAAATTAAACATATCAATCTTTTTTATGATTCTATAAAAGTAGATAATAAAGACATAAAAAATCAAAACAAAGACAATGAAAGCATCAATCTTATTTGATAGTAGTAGATGTCAAATATTTCTTCTTCAAAGAATATTTTTACAATAAATAATAAAGTGGAGGACAAAGAATATTGATTAGAACTTAGAATAAATAGATGGTAAATTAAAAGATGCTAAAATAAGAATAAGTAGCTTATACTACCATGATTATAGAAATAATTAAAAAAACACCTCATTTATGAATGCAAATTGAATACTAAAAATGTCCAAAATAACTACAAAAAAAAAACATATTAAAATCTTGGTGTATTGAATCTTTAGATGGAATTTTAAACTTTTTACTTATTGAAATGGAACAAATAAGGACTTAGTTGATATATATGCCACTTATGAGTGATTACATTGAAAAGAACACTTAACATTTTTTAATATATGAATCATTTAATGTGGGAAATGTTTTATTGGTCTTTCTTTGAAGGTTGGGAAAAGTTATTTACAATTAAAGGTTTCAAAGATATGTTTATTTGCTTTGACAAATACTGTGCGGAACAATCTATCTTTTGAGAATTCCAACTTAATTAAGTTTTCCTTGGATTCTAACGCACTTTCCTCTCTGAAGGCTGAGGTGAACACTTCGAGATCCCTCGGTGTATTGAGGTAGAGATTAGGAATGTTGAGGAATTTAATGAGAAATGTTGGAGAATGAATGAGAGTAATAGAATAATGGTGCACTTGACCTCTCTCCCACAGTCAACATGATAAATATCCATGTGACCATCAGAAGTGGTCAGAAGGAGATTTTGACGTTGAGACGGTGGGTACAACAGATTTGATTGCATCAGTTGAGAAGTATCCTACGTTGGTAATGTCTGCAACTTGCAAGAACAAGATGAGGCAACTACTGCTCTAGTAAATTACGCTGTACATGGTGTTAATGCGATAGCTCCATTTTGACAACGTTGATGAAATGGGAGTGTAATATCCCAAACTTACAGCACTGTCAATGACTCTTTTCACAAACGGCACCACAATGTTCTTTCCAGAAATATCCAGGGTACAGCACCATCACCAGCTTTGCAAAACCACAACTTTGCCATGTGTGATACTGCTCAACATTCAAGTCTCATTGAGAAAAATGAACTAGCAAGAGCCACTGTAGAAAAGCACAGGAAATTTTACGGCCATCTTTCAATAAAAAGTCCCACCGGTATCGATTAAACGAATGTTTCTGATGGAGAGAATTTAAATGGAAATGTATGCTATCTATATTGGTGCTGTATAATCAATATCTGTTTTCTCCAGCAGTCCAAAAGGAGATTGTAGTCATGCATCCAACGACAGTTACTAAGTGTAATCTCCCAAGATTCACCAATGCTGCATGCAATTTGTGGGTTACATGCTCCCCTAGCCCCAACCCATTTGGCGTCTCGTAAACCTAGTACTCCTCTATACACTACCAACACCACACAGTCCTCATATCAATCTGCCATTATGAGGCTGGAATCTCCGCTTGCAAAAAATTGCATATGAGCACGAACTCAAAATCCGCTTCTCAAACTCAGGTCATCTTGAACCTGAGTGGTTTTGTGGAGTTCGACTGTAAGCCTTTTCATCCTGCCAGAACTTCAGCCAGCAAATGCTGCAAGTCTTGAAACAAGAGGATGTGATATCCTGGACAAAGACCTCATCCTCCATGCCTACAGTTCTCTCCGAATCAAAGCAGCGATATCCTCCCGCATCACACCTCTTGCAAACCCGCTTTGAGTCAGGGATACCCTGGGCAACCTTGCAAAATCTGATCTCCACATTTGATATGCTGGAGCCTCTCTAGACAAAGAAACCGTCATATTCTGCCGAACCGGCTGCCGCCATAACCCCACGGCAATCATTGGCATTGAATAAGGCCTGGTTTTGGGAGAAAACCTGCCGAACCTATTATTGAACCGGTTTCTGAGGGAATCACCAAATTGCCCACTCAAGTTGGCTTTGAAAGCAGGTTTCTGCAGATCGGTTTTGTTGGCTAGATTTGCCTGCTTGACATCCAACTTTTCTCTAGTAGTTCGGAATATTTTTTTCGGAGCAGAAAACCCTTCAATCTTGGCCTCTGAGCCTCGAATTTGAGCCTGTGGACGCATACGATCAAGAAACCTCAAGATACGATTACCGATGTTCTGTCCCACGGATATGTCTCGTCTTTGAACTTCCTTATGCACATTGACAGCTACTGTAAATACGGCCCTAGTGCGTCTGCAAATAACAGCCAACCAAAATGCTTCTCAGTGCATTTTGCATGATTCTAGCTATTGGTTATTTCCAGTGGAAATTCCAGCAATCACGTCACACAGCAAATGAAGGACCGTTACATTGGACACTTCGACCTTACCTGCTAAAAAAACCAAGACATGATAGACAAGACAGGAGGGATCTTAACAATAATAGTTGAACGATACGGCAGCAACGTAAGAACCATGTTTTAGAACACTATTCAAGACGTTTCGTGACACTATTCATTATCCCATCCGTGAGGTAACACCTAGCAATAATTTGAAGTATACCTACTGGATTTTATGCTGAAAAGTGAACTAAATATATCACCAGTTACACGTCAATTACAGAATGATGAAAGAGTCCATCTGTCATGATTCATTATGTTCGGAACAGTTCAAATAGTACCCTTAAAGCTTATTTCCTGTACAACTTGTGTAATCTAGAATTTCAAGAAACGAAATTATTGTATGACATTCGCAGCTCGGGTACTTCGTTTCTAATCCTTCTCCACATGCCTCGACATCAGCTAGTCAAAAGTGAAACAGTGTGAAGTCTCAGAATCATTCGCAAACCTCTCCTTCATATTTGACCTCTTAAGGCAACAAACAAACAAAATTGCAATCCGGGAGAAAAAAAAAAAAAAAAAAAAAAAATGCAGCATGTGCCCCTCTCCATGGCAACTCCTAGTCACTGACAATTACGGTCATTACCAGAGCTATTGTCCAGGGAATGAATTACGAGAATCCCAGAAATTCAATGCTACAGTCCTGAAGAACGACTCGCAAACTAGCCAAAAGAGGTCTGCTTATCCTCTCCAACGCCGTGACCATGCGTGCGTACAACCAGGCCATCGTTTCTTTAAATCCTACAATACGGCTCCAACTGCGTCTATACGACTCAACAACCTCAAAAAAGGGCACCCTCAAAAAAGATTCGCAACCCTCGTAGAAACAAACTCCGATCAGGCCCCAAATGGTAAACAGGTTAACAAAATCACCGCATCCCATACCTATAAACAAAGTCTCGCAACTTCGGATGCTTGGGAGCGATCAATCGTCGCTGCAGCCGCAACGCAAGCCTGTAAGTTCGAGGCAATCCCAACACGTACGCTGTGGCCAGCGTGAGCTCCCACAGCACCATGGCTACAACTCAGCTTCCAATTCTTCCTGCAACAAACCTTGGCCTAAATCTCAAATTGCAACCGACATCCCCGCCACTCGAACTGCTGAATGCTAACAATCCTGGGACAATAGGCTCCAACCTGGCTTTCATAAGCGAAATGGAGGCAGCAAACTCCGCCAGCCACGAGTCGGCCGCCCGAAAGTCGTTGGGAATGTCCACGATCTAGAATGGAAGGCAGACGAACCCTCCTGGAACCCTGTAGAAGCAGTGGGACGGGATGGGACGGGTAAAACTCATCTTACCACGCTCAGTATTTGTTTTACCGGTTCGATGTAAAACAACGAAGGAAATGAACATTAATTACCACGTTGAAGACCTTTCTTACCGCTGCTTAAGGATTTAAGAAACGTGTCTGAAGAAATCACATGGTCATTCGGGAACCAATATCTTTAGTATGTGAACAGCCTCCATGAATGTAGGCAAAGTGAAGATTTGCGGCGGAGTGGCAGGAGCAGGCACATCGACCCACGACGCCGAGATTCCCATTGTGTGCGGCGCTGGGCGTGGGCGCCAAGCGAAAGCCCAAATCTCACCACCCCTCTGCAAGCATCTTGTTCGCCTCCACCCGCGTTCTCAGTGTCTCAACCTCACGCGAAACCATGATAGCTATATTAAGCTGATCACCCAGATTCCGAAGTTTCATCTGCGCCATCCGATTCCGAATCCAACCATCCGATCCCTTGCTCCGCCTCCACATCCAACCCAGCGTGGAGATGCGAGGTTCCCCGCTCCGTTTCCACACGAAGCAGGGCAGAAGCAGCCGAATAGAATGTTGGAATTGGGGGAGGCGAGGAGTGTTCGCGACTGCGCTTGCCCCATCACGTTCAATCGCTAGCAAGAAAGAGCTCAGGGTTTGTCGTTCGGGAGCTCACCACGCGCACGTCGTCGGACTTGACTCGTTGGATGGCGTCATTGGGACCCTCCTCGCTGTCAGCACTCGTTTGAGCTCTTTCTGGCGAGAAATGGTGTAGAGAGGAGGGAGGGCGGGAGGGAGAGAGACAGAGGCGGAGAGATGGAGAGGTGGTGGTTGTTTCTGATAGTTGATTGGCGATGGATATGAGGCTTAAACGCTTGGCGAGAGCTGATGAGGGCACTGGGGTGTGCTATGAGCGGGTGAGGTGAAGGTGTAAAGGAGGGTGTGAGCAAGGAAGCCAGGGGGGCGGGAGGCTGGGAAGCGGGGTGATTTAGAACGTGGTTGGCGGTTGGGGGTGGAGAGTGAGGTTAGGGTTGGAGGAGGGGATGCGGACAGGGGATTGGATAGCAACCGCAAAGGATCGCAGAGGCAGAAGCAGGTTGAAGCTGTTCGTTGCTCGCAGAGTGCCTTAGCGGATGGTCGGTGCGGGCGAGCGGGTGATGCAAGTGGAGTGGTATGAACGTTTGAATAATGTGGCGCTAGGGTTTTGAGAAGTGAGGAAGCCATCGCAAATGAGAGTGAGGTGCGTGAGGCGGATTCGGGGCGATGTTGGCAGACGCTGGGGAGCGTGCGACGCTGGCGTTGTGGCGAGGAGATTGTTTTAGGTGATACATGATGTGTATGATGCCGCGTAGTACGCTCCGCAGTGGAGGCTTTTGAGAGTGCGAGGAGAGGCGTTGGCGTGGGAGGAGAGGCAGGAGACGCTGCGCCATGGTTGCCCGGGAGAGGGAGATTGGCAGAATATACTTCGTCGATGTGTTGCACTTTTCTGAACTTGCATTGGGGCTTGCTGGCCTGCCCGCGCTTAGCTCCGGGCTCCTTGGGGCTGTTTGCAGGTAATTTCATCAGTCCTGTAGTAATATGGTAGTGCAAGGGAACTCGGAATGTTGTGCAGATTTTATGTCAGATCCTGGAAACCAATTGACAGATTTTGTGTTGCATTAAGTTAGTGTTGCCGACGAATTCGCCATTCACGGCACGTCAGAGTTGTAGAATGCGTTTTAATTGTTTAATCTCATGAATTCAAGTTGTCAGGTCGTGTGCAATGATCCTTTCCATACTGATTAGTTCATATGTTGTTCAGGTAAGCGTTGAATATTTCTTGCATCTGATTTGTTTGAGCACACGTGAGTTATGAGAGTTTTTCATTCTAGGGTCACGTATCAAGTAGAAGTTTGTCCTATTTGTCGTGAGAACTCTTGTAGTGCGTGCCTGTGTGTTCTATGTTATTTTTTTGACGGTTATTCTATTTTAGTTTATTTTTTTGACGTAGACATAGCAAAATTTTGCTGATCTGCGTTGTATCTTTGGAAAATTTTCGTTGCATCTCATTGAGTTGGACGTGCGTGTTCTTGTTCCTTCTCTGCGTTTCTCTCACTAGCTGAGTGTGTCTAGGAAATGAACGGAGTGAACACTCTACCAATTTCAACCTAATTATGTGCACGATTTTGTTGAAGGTGCAGTGTTTGTTATGCTAGTCAAAGCGTGCTTGGTTTTCTTCTTCAATTTTGTGGCTAATCTTATAATTGATATTTCAGCCTCCTTTAAAAATATTTTATGTTGTTCTTTTCATCGGGAACAGTAACGTACTTGCCTGTCTTGTCCAAATTTCTGATGATTAGTATGGCAGAGTGCTCGCGTGCTCGGACTGCAGTGTGTGGATGTTTTAACATGTTCTTCTTAAGCGTCCGTTTTAAATGTACACTCGAAATCTCGTATTTTTTTTCGCTTCCCCTTGGATTGTCGTTTGAAATTAATATGAAATATTGATGATATAGTGAGATACTTCTTCAATAAGTGTGGATTTTTCTGTTGAACGAAACTAGGTTGTCAGTTACTTCCTTGTTTTGTATATTATTTTTTAAGAAATTTGATAACCTATGTTGATGCTTTTGTGTTCATATCTGCGATCAGCATTTAATTCATTAGGTTCTTTAATTAGCGCACTGTCCGCCTTACAGGATTCGTGATCTGTTGCATCATTTGTCCATTCTCTCTATCTTCTATAATTCAGCTCATCGTGTTTGTTGGGATGATTCTTTTACCCGTCTCTCGCCTCTGTCCTTGATGAGTTACTGCATTTTGTTTGGTGTGTTGGAGGATCTTACAGTGGATGACTTGATTAATTCTATGCGGTTTCAGAAGCTAACCAGGTAGTTTATTGTTTATTATTTATTGTTTATTTATTTATTTATTTTTTATTTTTTTCTTCTTCTTGTTATTGATTGAAAACTGTCATTTGTTGTATCTTCAATTCAGGAGAGTACCTCTTGGTATGGAAGAAAAAAGCGTCTTTTGATTACTTTGGAGGGGCTACTGGATTTTAGAGTCAAGTAGAACGTGAGAAGAAAATAATCTGCCGCATTTTAAGGTTTGTTTGTGGAACAAATCAGTTACCACAATTTTAGCATGATGGTTATCAAGGAATTGAAGATAATTTCAGTTTAGACTTCGAAGTAGACATCAAGTCGATACCGCCGCGTGTTCAGGTGGCAGAGTTGAAATCAAGAAAGTGGAAAATCTTTGAATCTCTGTTGGAGCTACCAACATTTTCTTTTGCGCGATATCTGCTCGCACTTCTCCCTCAGGAAGACGAAGGCACATGCAGTGTGCACATCTCCTGCTTCGGTGCAGCTCTTTCCATGGCTTCGCAAGGTCTGAGATACTTTGTGGAGTGGGAAGAACAATTTATTTCACATGACAGAGGGAGTCGTGTGGTCCACTACTACCTGAAGGATCGCCATGGTCAAAATTCTTTGGCTGTGATAGGAACAGAGAGAAGCCTTCGACACATGGTATATGTTGTCTGCGACGACTTCCTGCCACTTGCTGGTTTGGACAAAACAGCAACTTCCGCTTTCAAGTGGAGAGCTCGCCGTGAAGTTGTGGAATGGTTGCAGACGTTGCTGACAAAAACTCGCTCAACTTCTTCTGAACAGTACCTTAGCTCAGGTATCTTCTTTCTGTTTTCTCCAACCTAAAGCTTCTCTTCAGACAGGCTTCAGTTGGATTGAAGGCATGAGGTTGGTTGCAAGTTGTCCTTGAGCTGATTTTCTACTAAGGTTGTGGCACCCAAGGGTACGGAAGTTGTGTATATTTTCCCACCTTATTATGTTTCCAGGATGTTGAAACATTTTCTTTTCCTCAGTACTTGCGTTAATGAATGTAGGGTCTCCAAGCACGGAACCGGGAGCATCATCAGAGGTCGATGCCGTGATGGAGGAGACTGATGAAGCTTTGGAAAGTGGCCAGGAAGAAAGAAGTCGTGGTTTCCTTGTATGTAAATCCATCTGTTCCTGTTTTCTTCTACATCAGCATTCTTTTTAGTGCTTCTCTAGTAAATTAGTTCTTTTAGCTTGTGTTCTCAAATCGTGCATGTGATTCACTTCAAGAGGGTCAAAGTTCTCACTTTTGTGTTTTGTCGTATTGTATTTTGTATTGTCGCTTTTTCTTTGTCAGGATTTTTAAAATTTTCTTAATAAATCGTAAATGCTCTCTAATTTCCTCGAAATATACGTGGTTGCTCTGTTTCGCTCATTTTGTTTGTATGTATTCTAGGCTTGCGGACACTGTGTTGGTGTACGGGGCTGTTTTTTCACACGACTTTTGGTTGATGTGCTTCAGGAACGTAATGTAAGACGTCGAGTGAGTGTCGAGAAAGGAGATTTTGTCTGGGGTCCCAGCATCTGGCGCAAGCGGCTGCGGCATTTTCAATCTTTTACTCGCAATGGCATCACTATTTCGGTATTCTAAATCGCTCGTCTTTGAGTGAAGTACATCGCAGTTCGATCTTGAATATAAATTATTGCATTGGGTTTGGGTATGAGTTCTAAAGTTATCATTGGCCTTCAATTAAATGTGATTTCTTGTTTGTAGGTGCATGCTTTTGTTTATGTGTTGACCGAAGAGGAGCGCCATATTGCTTACGTTGAAGACATGTATGAAGATAGAAAAATGAAAAAAAAGTTGCGAGTGCGGTGGTTTCACAAAACAAACGAGTTAGCTTGCAAAATCCCTCCTCCTGCTCCACATGCACGAGAAGTGTTTTACACGTCTTTTCCCCAGGTTCTGAGCGTTGAATGCGTGGACGGTGTTGCTACAATTTTGAACCCAGAGCACTTCGAGTCATGCAGCAAAGTGCTGCACATGGATGCTGCTGTGCAAATGCATGTCTGTTCCCGCCAGTTTGATAGCAATGAGGGTATCAAGCATTTTAATATACTGGAAGTGAAGGGGTACTGGCAACAAGAGGTTTTATCACATATTGGAGTAAGAGCTCCTTCTGGATTTACTTGGTCCCTTCCACATCCTGAGCCAGGAAGTGAAGATCTTGAAATGGATGAGGAAGAAGAAGCTGAACCAGGAAATGTGATAAGGCGTGGACCACGGACTGCAAGATCCACTAGACGTAGAATAGGGTTTAGTTCTCGCATGCGGGGTGGAGATTCTGGAAACGTTTCTTCTTGGGTAACTTCCTCAGTTGATAGAGCGTACGCTGCTGGTAACGGAGCTGTTGTCGTGGGTGATCCAGGACACACTTCAACCAGCGATGCAAGGCCCCCTTCCACAGGTAGAGTTGACAAAATGGACGGGGGTATGAATTCTCTTGAGCATCGTCTTGATTTCAAGGCTGGTGATGAAGTTGAAATACTCTCTCAGGACAGTGGATTACGAGGTTGCTGGTTTAAAGCGACAATTACTAGAAGAGTGTCCAAACGTTTGAAAGTTCGATATGATAAGCTGCAGAATGAGGACGGTGAAGGAAATCTTGAGGTAAATTCACTTCTATTTTTTTATATGGAGTTTCGTTTTGCACGAGCAGTCAAGAGTATGATTTTTGGTAACAAAATCCAAAATTACAATTTTTAAATTTCTGTTGGCTTATTCTTTTGTTCATTATTCTCTCTGATGCTTGCAGGAATGGGTGTCTGCTTGGCGATTGGCAGGGCCTGATAAGTCAGGGATGCGTGTGGCAGGCAGAACTACCGTTCGGCCTTTTGCTTCATTCAATGTTTCTGCTGGAGAGTGTAATATCGGGCAAGCTGTTGATGCATGGTGGAATGATGGATGGTGGGAAGGAATTATTATCAACAAAGAACCCTCCGGGGATATTCAAGTGTATTTCCCAGGTATCCAATTGATTATGCTTTCTTGCTTGGTAAAGTACATAGAGTATCCCTTGGAACTGGTACCATGTCATGTATCCCACTCGCTCCCTTCTTCCTTGCTGCCTTCCCTTATTTGTGTTGTGGATGTGACGGTGCTCCAGTCGTGAGGGTTGTGTGTTGGTGCATCTCAGGTCCTATGCTCTCTACTTTGTCGTAGCTCTGACATGCTGTGCATCATTTGTGAAAGAATTAACAAGTTTCTTTTGTTGCCACAGGAGAAGGAGATACATGTTCCTTTAAAATAGAAGACTTACGCACATCAAGAGATTGGGTTAATGATTCATGGATTGACCTTCTTTGCAATCCTGATGCAGTAAAAGTAGCCGCACATCTGAAACCTGAGACACCTCGGATCGTAAACGAAGTTCGAACATCCATTGTGAAGCAACAACCCCGTGCTGTTCCAGTTCCATTGAAGGTGGTATAGGAAAGTCGTTGTAGATTGATAGTACATAACTTAGCTCAGGGAGGGTGATCATGATTTTGTTGCATAGTTTGAAGAGGTCGTGAGCATGATGATGGTTTCCTTTTTTTACCTTCAGATTACTCCATGACGGAAGATACTGTTTTTGCACGGTTTAGTTCAAGTGTATAGTCATGGACTTGACCTCTTGGTGAAGCCTCCACTAAAGTTTTCTCAGATTGGGTCTCACTAAGCTTCTCAATTATTTGGAAAGTCGCGACATGAATCTCAGTATCCTTCGAGGGAACATTCACCATCTTCATTGGTCTCTTGTTTTTCTCCTACCACTGCTGCAACTGAAATGTTGTTCAAAGCACATGTTTGCAATAATGTTCTGGTAATTTAGATCTCATTGGAATTTACTCTGAAGCTGCACGCTTTAAATCTACACACCTTTGCGTTAAATTCTATCGAGATTACGGTTTGTAATCGCCAAATATAGAACGACTAATTTAATTAGTACCAAGAACAAAAGTTCTCGAAGTTGGATTGCAAGCCTTGGTAACTGAACACATGCCTTCAATTTTTTTGTTTTATCATTAATCGGGAAATATAACTAGGTTCCTATGTGAGTTGGGCCTCCTGTGTAGTTTCCCATTAACGTAAACTGAGGTGATCAAATTGGTTGCATCAAAATTCTATTCCCAAATGTGTGTTACGCTATAGTTTTTATTGGAATAAGGCAAATGGTATTAATACCAGGACTACTGATCCCTCTACTGGGATATATGATAACTATGAAGTATTCAAAATTAGTTGTATTGTATATTAAGATATACAAATATATATATATATATATATATAAACATAGACACCAATGTGTTACAATTGGAAAAAAATAAGATATTGTCTAAATTCTATATATGAGCTAAATAAATAAAAAGAAGATATTTGAAGTGAAAAACCAAGGTAGGAAATCAAATAATGGAGACAAAAGCTTTGAGGTAGAATAGGTTATGTTTTAATACTTTAATGAAACAAAATATCTTGAATAGGAGCAAAGTAATAGAATAAACTTATATAATGTGTAAGATGGAAGTTAATATAAAATAATATATAAAATATAGAAATATATGTCTTAAATTTAAAAAAAATTAAATTAGAAAAAACTTAAATTATATTGGACTATTGAATTGTATTATATTAAAAAAGAATTTTAAGCTTTAATTTGGAAATTGTAGTAAGATATTAAAATTTAGTCTAAAATTTTGACATATTTAACATATAAAGGGCTTATTTCTATTGTTCTTATTTAAAAATTTATAACTTGTTAAGATAATTAAGCCCTTCATATGTTATCTATCTTAACTATCTTAATAAGTTTATGTTAAAAGAATATAAATTAAATAATTAATATAGGCATTCAATTAATTTAATAAATATAAATATTATACAATCTTTATAAGAAGAATTTATAATATTAATGTGATGAGAAAAATCTTATATAAATACCAAAAAAATTATATATCTTTGATGGAGTAACTTAAAAGAAAAGACATCTTTTAATAATTAGTGTGTGGAATATTGAAACCAATCCTAATTAGATGTGTATAAAAGAGGTCATGAATTTTTCTAAAATGAATTAGTTAAGAGGAATAAAGTTGTTTGATTCTTCTAAAAAATCTTAATTGTTTATGGTAATGATTATCATTATTATTTTTTGATAACATTTATTAATTAAAAACATAAAAAATCCATTGGTATGTACTCAAAATATAGATATGTTCAGTGCATTTATTCACTCCTATATATATATATATATATATATATATAATTGATTGAATAATTAAAAAAAAGAAGAAGATATTAGTCCAATTTTTTTTAATATGTTTGGATAGATAATTGGACTTAATTTTACATTAAATAAGATATGAAGGGCTTAAATCTATATTTCTTTTTTAAAATTTATAAAATACTTTAGAATTGTCTTAAAATAATTTTATAAAATTTTCATATAATTATTATTGACAATAAATAAAACATAATTTTAATTATCTTCTAGAAGTTTCTAAAAACTACCAAAGATTTGCACCATTTTTGTAGATCTTTAATAGAAATTTCTAAAACCTTCTATTAGATTTTATATTGAATTCTATAAAGCTACAAAATTTTAAAGAATCTTCAATATTCCTCTAAAAAATTCTTAAAGAGATATTTTGAACTTCTAAAATATTCCATAACTCTTAGAATTTTCTACAGAAGCTTATATATGATCTAGTTTTTATAATACAAATAATGGGGCAAAACAAAAAATTACATATTTTTACAAATACAAGTTATGAAGTAATTCAAGTATTACCATATTCCTAATATTTTAATACCTTATTTATTTGTGTACTTTGGAATGTCATAGTCCCTTGTCCAATAGAAATGCTAAATTTACTAATAATTCCACACCTATCCACAATAAAGTTTCTGATCCTACACTCGGTGTGTCATGGTTATAGAGCTCCACATAGTCAGTGACCTGCACTCCATGGACCTCATCGTGGCACTCTCTGAACTTACCGATTATTCGGAGGCTCTTGAGAGCATGATCTGATAACACCTTGAGGACCCTCTCGGCGTTGTCAGTTTGTCGCAGATACTGTCCGAATTGCACTTAATGGTGTGCAGTGTCAGCAGCCCCTTGCTGTACAAGTGACACTGGGAGTACTTGAAGCCATGAGAACTAGAATTCTGGTTTGTGGGGACTGGTGATACAGTTCGCAGGAGGATTCAAGTGGGTAGCTTTGAATGAAGCACGCAACCAGCAGCGGTTCAATCTTCCAGCACTTGAGCATTGCGTGGAAGTAACGTGCAAGGATGGAATAAACCTCCATGTACAGATCATCTGACTTGGATAACTTATGTGTGTACAGTTCAATTCGGAAGCTTCCTAGAGAAGAGCTGAGCCCACTTTCAGGGTGGAGGATATCTGTTTCAGGTGCACGCAGAGGGAACGTCTAGTGGAGATAAGCAAACCACCAGTAACCCCCCGCGGCCCTTCTCTAGACGTAGAAATGTTGGCGGCAGGCATCGTTGCAGACATTGCCTACACATGAAACATGTTTTTGGATGTTGTGGATATTGTTCTAACAGTTTCTTCACCATTTCTCTGGAGAACCAGTTCAGTCTCCATCACGAGGAACATGTGCATCATTGGTAAGCGGAATTAGCGAGACACGGGTCTTTGAGAGTGTCGTTTCGGTGGGAAGACAGAGGTAGCAAGCGCATGGATCACAGCTGAGAATGCGCCGGGGGTTGATTTTGTTTGGATTCCAGCAGCAGTGCTGTGCACTGTTGGGTTGTTGTACTGTAGATGTGGAAGGGGATGGTGTTCTTCCAATCTGGTGAATGAGCAGGTGGCCAGATCTCGTAGAATCACGGAGCTGGCCGTCCGAGCACCTGGAGGTGCACACTAACTGAGCAGCTGGACCTTCCGAGGGGATGGAACTACCCATTGCTCAATATAAATGTGCTCAATATAGATGTACAGGTTCGCTACCCGCTCTTTACCCGCTTCGTACCTGCCATATACCCGTCTGTTCTAACAAGCGAGACCCTTTCTCGATACCTACCCCGATAGCGATATCCTGTCCTGGAAGGGCCTTAGAGCCGTATGAGGTAGGGTATCAAACCAGGGCAGGGTAGGAAAGGTCTAGCCATTTGGTGAGGCAAGGAAAATAAAGTTGTTGTTTTCAGTATAAATTTTATTCCGAACAATAACACATATATAATTTTTTTAATTTGGCAAGTAATAAGGACTACATATGTACTTGAAACATGTCTAATTAATCTTAACATTATTTTTGAAGTATTCATTTTTGATAAGTGAAAATTAGTACTACAAAAATAGTTAACCATAGA
The DNA here is from genome assembly GCA_036785485.1 of Physcomitrellopsis africana. Lineage (NCBI taxonomy): Eukaryota > Viridiplantae > Streptophyta > Bryopsida > Funariales > Funariaceae > Physcomitrellopsis > Physcomitrellopsis africana. The sequence continues at coordinate 32,944 of JAWRVF010000977.1, read as the reverse complement.
AAAATTCTATGATCATATTTTTGAAATGATGACAGCGGATTTATACACCACAAAACCAGTAACAGTGAATATATTATTCAATAAAATATGTTGAAAAAATTCATATGCTATGAACAGCTATTTATACATAGAACACTTAAATATGTAGAAAAGAAGAGAAATTAGCACAAGCAGAAAATAGAGTGAATTTCATGATGTTAATAGAGACATGTAAATTAAAATTAAAAATACAATAATACAAAAGTAGTGTATTCTAGCAACAATGTAATACTTTGAAGTGTATAAATAAATAAATAAATAAATAAATAAAAAATATATATATATATATATATACACACACACTAAATATCAGAATTTATAATGTAATGTGGATGGAAAAAGAAACATGAGTCATTTTTATATAGAATCATCAATCTACATTAGGTATCAAAGTAGTTATTTCACGTTGAACATTATGTAACATCTTATTATTATCATTAAATAGCAAGCATGCTACACATGACAGCATGGCCACCCAACAATGAAAAGGTGCCAAGTCATACAAGGACAAGGCCTTGCCCATAGTGAAGTACAACACAACAACATCAACAACAACTAACTCCGCCTCTCATCTCTCAGCTTGTCTTGTTTTTACAGCACATGGGAGCTTTGGGAAGGTAACAAGTAGGCCATGAGCCCCTTTGTTGGCAGGGCGTCGACAAGCCTCAGACAATCCCTGTCCCCATCTAGGTGTGAACGCAATCCCTCGTTCTCTGTCATGAACTGTCCGCACGCTTTGCGCTAGAAATTCCCATAAGGTTTGCGCATTCCTAATCCTCTTAGTTTATTACCACAAGCCATTTTTGGTGCAAACTCTCTGCTTGGAATACCATGGTTGACGACTCTTGTGCTTAGTGTGGTTTCAATCGATCTGCAGAGTGAAGAGCGAGGGATTTGCAAAGCCTATTCGATTGCAAACTGTACGTGCGGTCTAGACGTTTTCCCTTGCTCACGCTCATCGTCGGCGTCTTGTATGGGCCGCAGGACGACCCTTTGCCAGAGGCTGCTTTTGCGTTGCACGGGACACATAAACTTTTCGCCAGTGTTCACACTGTTTCACTGTGTTTGACATGAGAATTCAACGTCTTTAATCCGAATCCGTGGGCTCCCTAAACAAAGCTTCCACTTCTACTGACACAACTCCAACAAGCTTCTTGAGTTGTGCGGAAGTACAAATGATTCATCTCACCTCACAGCCCTCAACACACTGCTTCAGTGAAAGGCAAGAAACCAAGCTCGCCTCAAAATCCATGTGAGCTCAGATCAGGCTCTAGATTTCTGTTTCCCTTATCTAGGAAAAACTCTGGGGGCGTAACCTATTCAAGGTACGCTCTTCAGCGCATCGGCTATTCCGCTACATTAGCCTTACTGATCTCAGTGTGAGTACTGTCTCTGGCATATAGCACGGTACAGCGTTACACTGTAGCTTGACCCCTCCGGAATCGACTTAACTGTCTATCTAATTCATGAATCTGCTCAATGTATCCATCCGAGCCAATGCACTGTGTTGAATACAAATAGCTAGTTCCCCATCTTCTCATCAGCACCTTCTCCCATTCCTTTGAAACCATTCATGTGAAGTGGGTTTCACGTTATTCTCAGTCAGCGCATGATTGGGATCTTCTTTGACATGCTGTAGTCTCAGGCAAAATTTCTATCGAGATTGACCTGCATTGAAATCACCAGCTGGTGGTCGATTGCAGTGTTCACGCAAGAGTTGGGTGGTGTGGGACCGTCGTGACTTCTCGCTGAAATTTCGAAGGATGGCAACGCTGAGAAACCATTGTAGTGGACTGACGAAGCAGTTCATCTTGGTGTTCCTGGGCGCAGTTTTCGTGCTGGATCATGTTCGTGCAGCAGATCCGGACCCATTGCAAGACTTCTGCATCGCAGACATTAATGCTAGCAACTCGATTCCTACGAATGGCTACTTGTGTAAAGCACGCTCGCTCGTCACAGCCGACGACTTCACCTTCACCGGGCTCCGTGAAAAGGGTAAGTAATCAGATCAGAGATTCTCTGATCGAGAAGCAGCATTCCATCCATAAATGATTCCGAAAAGTTTCTATGACGGACTCCACATGTGGCGTTGGCCGGCGCGAGAAGACAGCCTAACACCATCATCATGTTGGTGTTGTTGACAATCCTCCTGCAGTAGCTAACTCAATTGCCACTGGACATTTGATGCAGGGGACACGGTGGTGACAGGAACTAATGCAACCATCACCTATGCATTAGTGCAGCAGTACCCTGGAGTGAACACACAGGGAATTTCTCACGTCAGGCTGGACTTCGAGCCCGGTGGTGTGATCCCACCCCACACGCACCCTCTGGCTTCCGAGACCATCTTCGTCGTGGAGGGCTCGGTGTTCACAGGGTTCGTCAGCCACGACAACAAGCTATTCACCAAGACGCTGCACAAGGGCGACGTGTTTTTGTTCCCAAGGGCTACTTTGCACTTCCAGCTCTGCGTGGGGAATGTCTCTGCCATCACGTTTAATTCCTTTAATGCACAGTTCCCAGGGCTTCTGATGGCCGCCAACCAGTTGTTTGTCACCAACATGAACCATGACGTTCTGGCGAAGTCCTTCGGGTCCAACGAGGCTACCATGAATTCCTTGAATGCGTCGATTCCTCGTTTCTGGGGCTGATTGATGTCAAGGGGACACGAAGATAACGACCCAAATGCCATATGAGCACTAGTAGTGTAAATCCCTGAGTTGCAGCAGCTACAGGATGAAGCAGCGTCGAGTTTTTCTGACAGTATTACTCAACGTCTGCCGACATGGGGTTGATTTCATAATCTAGATTGCTGTGGACAGTGATTAGGTGTAGTACTGGGAGATGCTAAACGAATGGGCTGGGTGTGTGTTCAAATTAATTCTAGTCGGGGAAAATTACGTAGGTAAATTATGAAGGGTTAGACATTAGGATATTCTGAGGTTATATATATATATATATATATATATATACATAATTATTAACATATTAATTCATTCTCAACAACTATTCTGGTTAGAGATTTGTAACCGATGTAATTATCAATAGTACATTTCAGACTTATCGATGACACCTCACAACATAAGGTGATACTTGCAAATATTGTGCAGTCTGTTCAAATGTCTTTTATTTGCAAATTTATCTAATGTGTCACGAGGAAAATGGTGCAGATGACATGTGCACAAGAGTGAATGTGGAGGGAGGAAATGCACTGTAATGTGATGTTGATACATTGTACAGGGGATAGCTCAAGCTGAATAAAAAATGGTTTTTAACGATTGTACATCTGATAGAAGATGATAGTCCCACTTTAGGACCCTGCATTAATTGTAATAGCTCTATCATGCTTTACATGCCATGCGCTTTGTGTCGTTACAAAAATATTTCAATGATTCGTGCACCTGGCTAAACATCTGAAAAGAGACATCTTGCTCCTGTCATTCATTTAACAACCGTGTAGGACAAATTGGTTGAATGATCTAATCCTGGACCATTAAATCCACGGTTCTGAATTTCACAATCCTATGATTTAGCTTCTGCAATATGCATACATTTAACAGTCACGTCGACTCAAGTCTCTTCAAAAGAATTCAGTTGAAAATCTCCCCAGCCGAAGCGAGTATTTATGAAAGTAAAAACGTAATCTCACCCATCACCATGCAGCTGAACTCAAAGTCTCGTTTACACAAATGTCAGATTGCTCTGTGCTGCAAACAGAACCTGAAAAAATGCAACATGATTTTTAAAGCAATCTAAATGCCAACTCCCCGCCAGCAACCCACAAGATGCTTAAAGGAATCGTCGACGCTTCTCCATGGCACAACTCCAGTAGAGCTCGAGGATCTAGCTTCAGGGAGCTCCAGAATTTTGAAGAACACTGGAAATGATAGGCAAAAGTGTCTTGGGTGCTTGATCTTTGGCAATGCCGCCAAACGGAGACAACACGAGGTTCAGGGTTTAGGATTTCTGTGGGGCGTGAATTTCATGCCGACATTGTGCTGATACCAGCATCGTCTCTATTTTGAAGCTTGTATCGTCACACTTATGAAGATCTTGAGGAACTAGTTTCAGATATGAACCCATGTAGTGAAACCTCATATATATGGAAATACTTTAACAAACAAACCCAAATGATACAAAGCCCTAGAACATCTTCCCTTGCTATATGCGCAAGGACAAAACTACAGAGACTGACAGCAGATGTATACTAAGATTCGTTTAACTTTAGTCGGAGCTGGGTACCCTTCTGTTTTTCCTATGACACATGCATATTTAAATAATTGAAGATTATCTTTCAAAAATTAGCAAAAAAAAGTTAACAAAAAAAAGTGTATTTTATTTCCAATGTTCGGTAAAAATTTTCTTTTATTTTAGTTACTTTTTTTTATTTTTTATTTTTTATTTTTTATTTTTTTATTTGCAAGTAAAATTGATAATTCATGGGAGCATGTGGGTAATGGATTCTTTCCATTTGAAACGTATATGTGTATCTCTCCAGATTCATTTGAGAAGTAGATAGATAAAATTAAATTTACAAGAGAAACACATTATGCAATTCATTACACACTTTCATCGCAAGGACCTGATGCTGGGAGGTCAACAATGAAACTATTCTTCGGTCAAACTTGTTCCTCCAAATTAATTTTAGGCCCTACAAAAGTCAAGGACCTTGTTTACTTTTGAAGTACCTGATCGACTACTTTCCTGAAAAAGGTCTTGGGGTACATTGCTGGAGTCTCTGCGAGTGCCTGAGAGAATGGATCAAAATGAGGAAAATTAACCAATTTTTCCAAAGAATGATCCAAGTAGCATAAAAGCATAATAATGGGAATCACCGAAGTAGACGATGAAGAAAACAGCGTTTACAATAACAAAAGCATGTGCTTTGAGAGCATCAATTAGAAGAGATTAAGGGGTGCAACAAATACTTGATGGATAAGGACTGTTGATGGAGTCATTCCAGGCACCGTATTAGCTTCAATGATAATAACCTGGCACATTTCGAAATAAGCGAATTAACTTTCTTAGACTGGCTTGAACCTTTCACCCAGGTTATTTCATACATGAATTGCTCACCAAGTTAATGAGTTATTGCAAATACAGTAGGCAGCACATTTACCTCTCCAGTGTCCGCATGCATGAACGCATCAATACGTGCAAAACCGTCCAGGCCCAGAGTCCTGGCTACAATCTCTATACGTTTTCTACACCCTGTGATGGCCTCCTCCCTTCAAAACAACCAGCCGAAGTATATCAAATTTCTTTCATGCGGTACAAATCTGATTAAAATCCTATAAGAGAGAAACTGCAAAATAGCGATTTTGAAAAGCAATGTGGAACGTACGTGGCCAGTGATGGAGGAGGCGGAGTCAAATTAATCCCGGTTCCACCTGCCAGAATGAAGGTATGCCATTCAGAGCCCTCAAATGAACTCATTCCCTCAGCACCATAACCAGATGTCCTTACTTGCCAACTTCGTTAGGACCCATAACTTCGTCATCACAGAAAATCCTTAGCAAAGAGTTCCGTCAAAGGGAAAAAAGAGGGAACACCAACCTTGAAATTTTTCTTCAAGCGTCAGTATACTTCCTGTCTCCTTGACAGTGATACTGGGATTGAGTGCGTGCATGAAACCCTGCACGCCCAGAACTCCAACAGTGACTTCTAGCCAGCGACTCTTGCCTTCCCAAATCAGCTCTCCGTCTTTGGAATTCTCTCCCGTGGTGGAGGATAGCACTGCTATATGGTCCGTCTCAATGAATGGCTCAAACAAAAGCCGCTCAGGTGGAACATCTGGCATTTCTATGATTCCATGTGCCTGTTGAGGTTTAACAAAACTCGAAAGGTTACTCGTCCAAATTTTGAATGGCTACGAAGAAACCAACGATTGACCATTCAGGAATACCTCTGTACTTAAAGTATGTGTTTATTTCAGGAAACTAATCGTAAGACGAAAAGTGTACTTTCCTTGAGAAAAGTGCAAGGCGGAATCTGAGATTGGCCAGTTTGGACTGCCTTAGCATATGCTGCCAAATCTTCAGCACAGCTACAAAACAAAGTCAAAAATCGTCATTCATATTGGTAACCCTTGGATCATTTCACTCATTCACATCCTAAGTCAAGTAAATAAAGTCGGGCATCAAAGTACATCTCATAACTAAAAATGAATTAAAACAATGGCTTCAAAATATTGTAGCAACTTCAGACCAGACACTAAAAGTAAAAGCACGTTCCACAAGTTCTCTCAGAAACATGGGTAAAAGTGGCACATCCACTCACCTCAGTTTTGCAACACCAGTTGAGCACCCATCACCAACTGGCTTAACGCAGAGGTCGTTTGCTTTCAGTTCTTCCTTCAATTCCATCCATGCTTGATCCCCCTCCTGCAGAATCTCATGGACTTTTCGCAGTGCTTTAGCAGCAGTGTATATACCCTGAGATGAAAGCTGACGAGTCGCAGAAGAGAGGTAATGAGTCAGTGCTATTTGCAATATTATGACATTTAGAGGTGGGTAACAATCACTTTGGATGCTGCAAAGAATCCATCGATTCCGTGCGCATCCGTATATTCATTCATGATCGTAGAAAGCGATGAAAGGTACGAATAGTAAGGAGGAAGATGCTTAGTTGGACTCGCTGACCCAAAAATGAGAATGCTGAATGAAAAATAGTACATACATGGGAAATAGCGGCGCCTGTAGCCGCTTTGTCCATGCAGAGCCTTGATGCCTCTGCGGCAGATCCTGTCAAGTGCCGGATGCAATCGTGCTAGTGAACCCTCAACGGTTTGCAGAGTGCCAAACTGTGGCTATTGCAGTTATCTCACGACTTCTTGTGCAGCACTCAACGAACATTGCATGAAATACAAATGTTACTAACAAAAGAATTATCCTTACACAACAGGAACCTACGAAAACATCAGCACGATCGGAACCTTTTGACTGTAAGTCCAAAGTTTTGATCCATCATAACAGTGCTTACTAAAAGTCTGGTAGGATGAAAATAGAATCAAAGAAATACAACGTACCTGTATGAGGTACTCCTGAAGCCGCTAGAAGATCTTGCAACGTACCGTTCTCACCAATGCTACCGTGGACTGAAATATAGAATCAACAGTGGTTTAAGTTTAGACAAAATTGTACTCAACCAAAAATTATTCACACTGCAGTTCGATCCTACAGTAGACGAACATGCCACCATAGCCTAAAATGACCACGGACGTTAAGATAAAGTATGAGGACTGAAGGTGTTTCTTAAGCATAAAGGTACGTTTACATCTTTGAGTTTATGAATCGACTTTCCAGTGCATGAGGGTTCACCTGCAATGAAAACGACAGCATCGTTTTGCTTGGCTTCCTCGATAAAATTTTTCAGCGTCATCATCCTTGGGAGCTCCATATGGCCTTCATTAGACAGCAAACTAGCTTTCGCTGATCCCTGCAAATCAGACAATACCCGGTCCCTCAAAGAGGACACCTTTGCGATTGCCTGCGACTTCAAATTTTCGACACATCCTTCCACGACTTCCTCTACAGTGTGTCGCAAGACTGCTGCATACCTGCATAATTAAAATCTCATTATGCACTCTGATTTGCATCAAGCCACGTTGCTACTATACAAAGCTGCCCTTATCCAGAAAGTCAACAATTAAGAGCCGCATCGCCACAATAACTAGTTATTATATGGATATTATTGCAACTTACGGTAAAGCCCAAACCGTCTTGTCTTCTACCTTGTCAGCTCCCATTTTAGACTTAATGCCATTAGGTTCTGCTGGAGCAAGCAGAAATGGTGAAACATCAAGCTGCACAATGCGATAAACTTTGTTATGAAACTATAAAGATAAAGAAATTAACGAATCATTTATGCGAAAAAACCGAGTAGAAAATCTGTTGAGAGTAGCGGCACATTTCAATTGAACTCTGGGCAGGTTGTCGAAAGTAACAGAGATGCAATAGCTAGTCACATACGCCAAATAGATCTATGCCACATGTGGTCAATTTATGTCCTAGGAATAAACTAGTTGAAACATAACAAAAGAACCTGTCTTAGGAAACATACATCATTCCAAGCCCGTAAGTTAAGCCAAACGTTCGTCCCACTTATCAAGGAAACTTGTCGTTCGGATGAGTCTCCTCCAAAAATAACAAAGACCTTTTGCTTGCTTGTACATGGATCTACTTTTGCAAATGAGTTTGATAAAGACATTGAAGATCCGATCGACACAGGAAGTGGGATTGTAGGATATCGTGTACATGCACGTCGAAGGAGCGCCCGAAGGATGTCAGCATGTGCAAGCCCAACCTGCAAAAATCTTCACAAGGTGAAGCTGCAATAACCAGAAGTTGCAAAACTATAATTTCCTATAATTTCCTATAATTTGATATGTCATAATCAATTCTCATCTTTGTGAAGCTTGGTCTGCTGCATTTGCACCTAAGGTGACTTTGAATGTAAAACAAAAACATTCTCAAATATTTGTTAATGCTTGTACATGCTTCAATACGAAAAAGCATAAGCTCTACTGAAGATGCCCCAGCAGGTAGTAATTTTAGGTTCAGAAAGTGACATTCTCGCAGTGAGACTAATACACAACCATAATAGTGAAGATGCAATTCACCAGTGAGGCTTGCATGAAGAGAATGCTGGTTTGCTCCATTCCACTCATCTGCAACCATTTGATGTCAGCAGCATTTTAGTCATTCCTCGTTCGTCATGAAGATTTGCTGTGGTAAAAAATTACCACTTGACATCCAAAAAAGATACCAGAACAAGATGTGGTTCACCAGATTAATGTCAGAAAAGATGATGGTTTCCGACTGCCCTCCAACTTGTGGTAGTAACCACCCATCTACCCGAGCAATATCACGAAGATTGAAAATTCGAAATAAATCTGCTGCTCTATTGCGGATTTTGTTGATAGTCTCTTCTGAAAACCGTGGAGGAGTATGATATGAGACCTACACAAGACCAGCCTCACAAATTTAAAGCTGAAACATCAGGCATATAACTTATTATGACATCCGTTACACTACGGTTACCAGTTCTGATACTCAGCCCTTACATAACGAAGATTATTGAAACTCGGAAACAAGTATTTCAGAAATTGCAACATTGAAAAACAAGTTCTTACAGATGGTCAAGAAAACGGGTTTAATAAGGTCTGTAAGTGCATTGTACCTGGCGAGTAGGCAGGTATTTCCGGCGATAGTTAAAGATGGCAATTTCATTTTCGCCATCGCTCTCGTAATCTAAACCGGAAAGTTCCACCTGCTCGGACATTTCACACGATGGATACAACGATATCTACACATAGTTTGCAAGAATCGGAGACCACATGGTCATAAAAGATCAATCATGCACAAAGTTCAACCAAGATATGAAGTTTGTTGATTATAACCTCGGTAGGAAAAAGGGTCACAGGACGAGTCTCGTTTCCAAACCCTACGTCCAGTACAAGAGCAGTGAACTCTAGCGCGCCCTCTGCGAACAATTCAATGACCACTCTATCATTACCCCCCTGCACGCACAACAGAGTTGATGAAGAACATCAGTCAGCGAACGATTCTGAAACCTAGTTCTACCATTACACCAGCAATTCGAGCATCCGTAACAGAACGTATGAAATCTCTGAATATGTGAATTATATCTATGCACATTCATGAAAATTTGATTGGCGACACCTGACACTATCCATATCGTGCTGGAATAATCGTTAGTTGGGCACATCGTCTCTTTATCTGCATCATATGACCTTTCACAGGGCACCAAATTACCACCTTAATTTTTATTTTCATGAAGGATTTTAAAACAATGGTGGCTTACCTTGTTGAACAATGCTTCAGCATGTTGTACTGCAGTATCCAGGCCCTCGGCAACACTAACTCCCACACTGGAGCCTGACCGCGCTGGCTTGACCTGTTACGAACTTCCAAATGCATAAGCTGGTATGAAAAATGACTGCCTGAATGTCGAATCGAGCAGAATGTAAAATCAATGATTTTTTATTAAAAAAAGCAGTTCGAACGGCCAGGCAACCAGCATTGCGTAAAACTTGGACAAATTTCATGGCAATAAAAATTCATCAAAGCAGGAATACATATTACACGTCTAGATTCACAGTGGTTATGCCGCAGCAAGTGACTGAACTGCCTATTAGGACTACGGTCTAGAAACCCCGTACTTTCTAAATCTTGATATGGGAGCGGTTCGATTCATGAGACTCACCACAACCCGTCCGGAGTTGGCATTAATATTGTTATCCTCAAACCAACCTCTTAATCTGTTGATGTCCACCTTCCCATTCTGTACAAGAATGACATGATTATTTTTCCGAGAACCCTTAAAATGTTATGTGCATACATAAGGATTTCAGATGATCTGAATATCTAATCTATTTAAATTCTTGATTCATGAAGCAAAATGCACTTAAAGGTACAGAAGCTTACTTCAACCAGAAAAATAGGAAGAGAAGCAATCCCGTGCCTTGCCATCTCTGCAGCTGCATCATACTGCAGCAAACTGGCAGTGAGCTGATCAAATCAACTTCACTTCAAACTGTGAAGTACACATCATGAAGACAAGCTCATGAAAACAAAATTAAAAGAAAACTCTAAATATGAGAACTCACTTTATCAAATGCCACTTGAGCTGCTGCAGCACCCGTGCCTATATATGGGAGGCCAGCACTTTCAAGAAGGGCCTGAGCAGTTACAACCAGACACCATAAGCCATAAATTAGTCTTGTTCTCCGACTACTAGTATTCTGAGCATTGAATTGAGGCATATTGTCTTACTTCAGCTGACCAAATTAATTCTGCAAAAAGACATTCTAGAGATACAAAGATACAAAGATCTACATAAGCGTCATTTCGACTTTTGAGAGAAAGATCTTCGGTGGAACTTCTAGTTTCGACATTTTCTAGATTCTTCTCTTCAAAATTTGCGCAACCCTCCCATGTGAGTATTGCAGATGTACTCCACCTGAATGCCTCCATCTTCACCGAATCGACCGTGCAGAGCAGGGAAGACAATATCGGCCGTTGCTTGAAGATGCTCAAGGAACTCGGCTTGAGATTTAAAGCTTCGCGCAGTGCTATCTCAAATCAACAGGATTGCTATGTGTCATACTCCATTCATAAAATCAGTAGTAATGAAAGACAACAAGAAACCATAAATGCATCGAACCATGTCCAAAATACGCCTAATTGGCACACTTAGAAATTACCCGCAGATGGGTTATGATTTTGTTTTTCCGGTCCTTACCTGGCAATCTTGAAATCAAAATCTGCTGGTGTATTGGAATACATCTGCAATATTCACCTTGAACACCAGTGACGAAAAATACATACATAAAACAAAAGATTACGAACAGAATTTTATTTTAGATCTTGGGATATCCTAACTAGAAACTGGAAATAGATAACGCAATTCAAACGTCACCCACCAGCGCTGAAGGAATGCCAAAAGGCTCCAATTTCTGGTTCATATAATAACAGCTTACCGACACATCACCTCCCTGGCACATCCAATACGTTTGTTAGAGCCGATGATCAAGATCACATAAAATAGTTTGATCATGAAGTGAATCATTTGATCATTTCCAGATAATAATTTAGTGGTAAAGAAAAAACATTGCATAGTACCTCCAGGTGATCTAGTACAGAACGCGCTGAATTCAGCGAAATTCCACGCTCTTCCGAAGACCCGCCACATATAAGAGCCACTCGTAGAGTCCCAGACCTGTTTTCATCGTCTTTAAGGCGATCTTCTTCCTTTTCTTGCACTGTTATTACACCCAGCTGCAGCTCATTCATACTGCTGTTGTACACAAGCAGCAGTTCGAAAGTCAAGCCATTTCGATTACAATATGTGTTAACATGACCCTTGCCAGAATAATTCGCTCAGTTTCAGTTCAATAGTTTGTAGAGAGTTCAAAAGATAACGAAAAGTGGTTGAAAAGTCTTGTCAAAACAACTGTGAAGCGGCAAATTGAGCTTGAAGATTCGAGGGAGGCAAAAAAAAAAAAAAAAGACTCCATTCGTCGGGCGATGTCAATCAGTCTTAAAAGCACGCGAACAGAGAGTATTTTCAGACAAACACTGATTTACAATTCTCGACTAAAGCATTGGAATCTGACTATCTCCTCTATTAGATTGTTGAAAATTATTGGCCACGTAACTTACCTCATCGCGGTAGCAATTCTGTTCCATGTCGAGCTACGTTCCGAAATTCTCGTCCACAATTGCCTTCTCAGTGAACTAGCAGTCGAGCCGTAGAAATTACATGCTCTAGCTGAATGGCACGAAATCGGACCGCCAGATTGCAAATGATGGTAATATGAACCACTTCTCAGCCTACCAATGGCACGACAATCACCATTGCTGGGGGTGACGCAGGTAGTCGAGAATTGCAACAAACGCGCCATAGTAGACTCGAAGTTTCTACCAGAGACAGCAATCAGTTTTCGAGGACAGGAGTCTCATAGCTTCGCAACACGAAAGTCTGTTTCAGCAAACGATCATGACCAATTCCAGGCCCGTATCCACCTCGTCCACCGCGCACGCACGTGAACTCCCAACACAATCAGCCAAATCGGTAAAACCCTAACAACAACACCAATTATGGAGACGAAAGAAAATTCCGAATCGCTTCGAGATGCCGCATTCTGCGGTCTCCGTCAGTCGGGACGCTCTTCCTCATATTGCAGGAACCAAAATCCCTGCACAATTAAGTACACTCCGGTATCTACGCAGCAGATTACATTATACTCGTATTGTGATGAGACTGAGTAGAAGGATTTCCTGACCTTAGAAACTACACCACGTCTTAAAAATCACGATTCAATGCCGATCTATGCAATCGATTCGTCCAAGCTCACAAAAATCTCGGATAAAGTTGAAAATCCTTGTCGTGATCGCTGTGCGGCCACTGTCTGAGTGTTCCTGCTCTCGGTCGGCGAGGAAATCGACAGCGGCAGGATGCCACGAAATCGACAACGGAGGGATGCGATGAGTCGATGGCAATCACAAACTGCCTGCATGCATCCAGGCGATGGCCCCCTATCCATGACGTAGAACTGTGCCCACGCCTTTCACTAGGTACCCGCTTACACAAACAAATATTATATGAAAAAAAAAACAAATCAATAACAAGAAGACAACAAATAGATAACAAGGCATGGTAAAGTCAAAGCACTGACAGAGGAATCCTTTGTTATGTGTGAAGCTGGTTGCTCTACGTCCTCCTGTACATTACTTTTCTTCTGCCACAACTTTATGTGACAACTTTATTTAAAGCTTCTTTTTAGAATGATGCTAAATTCTACTTCGTGATTCTGTTTGAAGAGCTCTTGATAGGAAATTGTAAGGGTTCACATGTGTATACTCTTCTAAACCCACAAGAATGTGTCTTGTGTGTTTTTAAGGGAAGACTAGTGTAGAGTGCAATTACTTTGGAGGAATGGAGTTTCTTGAGGTAAAAGCATCACACAATGTTACTAAATAGAGCTTCTAAATAGCATTATTGATTACGATATTTTGTGATTAAGTCTAATTAAAAATTTATTCAATTTTAGATTAGGTCTGTTTGATGTGTCATATCTAGAAATGTTTTTTAACCAACATAAAATGCATGTATGTTGTACTGAATTTATGCATTATAATATTTAATTTTTCAAAATATTCTAAAAAATGATTGTATAAAGAAATCGAAATGCATTTTAATAGTGTTTTGTTTATAAATTATAATATAATATAATTATCTAAAATTTATAGATAATAAATTAAAAAAATAGACGAATACTAACAAACTTATATTCAAGGAAAAACATACAAAAAAGAATATAAGAACATGAGATATCTTTTATTCTAATTAAATTAGTAAAAAAAATATTAGCCATTAATTAATCTAATAATATCTATTATTATATTATATGGATATTTGATATATAATAATGGTTCATGGATTAAATTATAAATTATAAATTATTAATTATACTTAATTTTTTTAATTAAAAATAAGAAATCTGGAATTTATTTAAAATTAGAATTATTTGATTAATTATGTAAAATCAATAAATTTGCTTAAAAATTTAAATTTAAAAAATAAAATAAAATAAAATAAGCTTATATATAATAATTAATATTATCATTTATATCATTAATAATAATTAATATTATTATTTATAAAATTAGAAATTTTATGGTTTATTTTTAATTTTTTATAATATATATTAATTAAAATAATTTGAATATTATTTTTAATATTTTTTAAATTAGATTTAAAATCTAAATTATATATTTAAAGTTTGCTTGGGTCTCAAATATTGTTTGAGTCTAGTATGTAGATCTTCCCTATTATCATTTCTAGTAGGTGATCCATAGACATGTTGCTAGATATTGCATGAGGATTGATTATAATGTCAGATATTATCCCATTTGTAGTAAATGATAAGTCTTCTTGGAATAGAACAGCTCCAATTATATCCTTATATGAATGTCATGATATAAACTAATCTCCTACAACAAAAAATCTGTATGATAATATTTTTACTCTAACTATTTTGTTCCCTTTAATAGTTACATGTTTAGTTATTTTATCAACTTGTCTTGATACTAAACCTTACCAATACCCTTATATGATTTTTGACCAAATATTACTACTCTTATATCATTTAATGATGTTTCATAGAAGGCCCTTAAGATATCATTTAGCGCTAGAAATATTGTTAGTCCATTATCCATTTCTCTTTTCAGAATAATTACTATCTTGTCTAAATTGTTTACTATAGAAATGATGAATTCTTCCCATCTAGAAGGCAATGACAAGGACATGATCAAGTGGTACAAATTTAACATTGAATGTATGATCACAAAAAGTATTAAAATACCAAGCATAAATTATTATAAGGATAATAATAATACCATCTTCTTCAATACAGATTTGAAAGAAGCACCAATTCTTGTAGAAAAAGGTGCATAATATTGTCCTAAATGTAAGAACAAGAAGATGATATCTATTGATGTTCAAAAAAGATCAATTAATGAGGATATGATTATAATATTTGAATATTCTAAATATCACAATAAATAATATATATATATATATATATATATATATATATATAAATATATAAATATCTTATTATTATCTGCATTATTTCTTCCATAACAAAATTACACAATATTTGTACCATCTCTTATAATGCCATCATATTACGTTATTACATCTTATATAAACTTTGAAATATGTCTCTATATATATTCAACATCAAAAGTATTTACATTAGTATTAAATAATTTTTTTTTATTCCTTTGGAAATAAAAAAAGTACTCAATAGAATTAAATCTCTACTTGGTCTATTCAGAGAATAATCTTATTTGGAAGAATAAGATGTGAAAAATCAAGTATCATTCATATACTAATTAAAAGTAGTCTTAATATTCTTTTAGAAGAGTTTGAATACTAATTAAATACAAGAGGTGTAACCAAATATGTTCAAAGAAAACAAAATAGAGGTTGGTTTGTTATTGATACTCTTAGTTTTGGAGAAACTGAATAGAAAATAATATCTATTGCTGAAGCAATTAAAAGATTGAAATTATTTGTATTAATTATAGGTGGAATATATTTCTATTATATCTACATAATTCAACATACTCGATTAGATTGTTGCAATAAAAAGCTTTGGGAGTTTTTCACTTGTATGTTTTCAAATACAATGAGTAATTTTTATGTTGTTGTTATTTGTTAAGACAAGGACTTTACATACAAAGACAAAAATGTATTATATAAAAACTTTAATGGCAGATAATAAGAGAAAAAATATAGATTCTAAACTTAAGATATCACAAGACAATGAAGAAGCAAGAAAAAATGTTATTTTAGAATTTATTATAAATTTCAATGGAAGCATAATATTATTAAAAGAAAAAAAAGATAAGACGTATTTGAACTCTATTGAGATAGTGAAAAGAATCAAAAAAATAACCAGGGATGAAAAAAAACATGTTCAATGTTTTTAAAGGACTAATAATATTTATAGTGAGATCTTACCACAATGAGGTGAAAAGAGATCTTTTAAGAAAGGAGATTGGTGACTTGTTAGATGTTAGATTGGAATTTGGAAAAAACATTGTTAAGTAGAATTGTTACAAAAATTCCTTCAAAGTGATCAAATTGAAGAGTGTTTTTAAGGATATTGGTGTCCAACTCAGTTCGATCTTGTGTCAGAATTTCATTACAAATCTAATAGAATAGATACCATATCTTGAAGCTCATATTCATATTATAAACAATGTAGCATCAAAGACTTTTCAGTCTGCTGATCTTTCTATCGTGATAAGATTTACTTCTAAATCTTCTAGAAATGATACAGAAACATATCAGAAGATATTCCAAAATGGTGTCAATATGGATAAGAAATATTATCTTTGAAGAACTATAAATTTTGAATTTCGTAAGAGACATTTGAACATGATGATGAAGTCAAATGGGTTCCCTAGTGATACAAAGTAGAAATAAATCAGTAACTTTTATAATGTTATTGGTACAAAAAAACAACAAAAGAAATCACGTGTCCAATTTGCAAGACTCATTTCAAACTTGCAAGATAAGCCTCCTATATGTGCGCCATGTATTTAGCTTGTTCCACAAATTATCAACATGTGCAATATGTGGCTAACTTATTAGCCAAGTTTTTAACCTATCAATCACTTATAAACATGTGTAAAGGTGAAACTGCCTCTTTAAAGCTTTTCAAAAGCTTTTTTATAAGATATTTTAAAATTAATCTATTTTTATTTATTTTTATATATATAATTATTAAAATAAATCTTATGTCCGTGACATTACTCCTCCATTTAGGAACGGGATCTACAATAAGCAATGATTACATGTTGAGGAAGTCCAAAATGCGTCAAATTGTATTTGCTATATATTCTAATCTTTGTTCCTTTTGAAGGATTCTCTTAGTCATCAATAATATTTCATACCAAGATGGGAAGATCACCTTGATATTTGATCATTGTTGAGGCCTTCATAACTTTCTTTAAAGAAAATATTTAAAATACTACCAAGAATAGTTTCAATTTCTAAAAGTATCACCAAACATTGAGAGTTTTTTCCAAGGTCGTAATATCAAACACATTGTTGTGTAGTAATATGACCATTAGGTGAAAGAGAAAAGGAATGATTATAATATAGAGGAGCTCAAATAAAATATTTTAGTAAATTATCTTAAAATTATAAATAATAAATAAGAAAGTAGTAAAAACTAAAAAATACTAATATTTCTTTTTTATAGAAGAGGCTTCTAGTTATTTTGTATAGCCATAAATATAATAAAATAATATAGATTAGAAAAATAAATAATATAGGCATCTTTAGAAAGGAGTTAAAAATAAGTTTTAGTAAAATTTACCTCAAAATTCTCAAAGTTGATATCCGGAGAAGATTGGTTGTGAACCTAGGTTGAAATCAGACCGTAAAGTACAAAATTGCATATTTACAATGGGTAGAGAGTTTTTTTAGAGATTAAAGAGTTGGATTAGAGAGTAAACTTAAGACAGTTTATTTGAGTATAGATTTTGAGTGATTTGGATAGAAATTTGCTTTGTAAAAGCTTTACAAAATTAGGATTTTTTTGGGTGACTCTAGATTTTATGAAATAAAAAAGGATTTACAAATTTGAGCATTTCGTGAATTTGATTATTTATCTATAAATAAAAATTTGTGGATTTATGATCATAGTTATGATTAAAATATATTATAAGTTTGAGCTTGATATAATGGTTTAATTGAAGGTTATTAAACTTCAAGTAAGATGGAATTTTGGAATTTGATTTTTGAAGGTTAGTGAGGATTTTTCAAATATTTAGCAATCTATCAACTAGATTGAGGTGAAAATTAATTTGTATGGATAGTAGACTTGATTTTCTATTTGTATATGAATTTTAAAAGCAAGTGAATAGTGCAAAAAGAAGATATTTATATTAGGAGTTTAATACCAAGGCTGGAAAAGGAAGGTGGCCTACATCTGAGTAGAAATTTGAGCTTAATTTTTATTTGGTAAGTTAAATCTTTTTCAATTTTTTTGTGAATATTTTCAATTTAGTTATTGAAAAGTATGAAGAATTTAAGCTAAGATCAATAGTTAGACCATTAGCTATTGTGGTTTCAATCTGCTGTAGGATTTAGTTATGATTTGTTAGAGTTCATTTAAGATTTGGTTAGGATTTTATTAGGGTTTGGACAAGATTTAGGATTTGAATAGGATTTGATTAGAATTTGATAAGGATTTGTTAGAATTTGATTAGAATTTGACTAGGATTTGATTAGAATTTGATTACAATTTGATTAGAATTTTATTAGAATTTGACTAAGATTTGATTAAAATTTGATTAAGATTTGAATAGGATTTGAATAGAATTTGATTAGGATTTGATTAGTATTTGATTAGGATTTGAATAAGATTTGATTAGGATTTGATTAGAATTTGATTAAGATTTGATTAGGATTTGATTAGAATTTGATTAAGATTTGATTAGGATTTGATTAGAATTTGAAGAAGGTTTGAATAAAATTTGAGTAGGATTTGATTAGAATTTGATAAAGATTTGCCTAGGATTTGATTAGGATTTGAATAAGATTTGTCTAGGATTTGATTAAAATTTGATTAGAATTTGACTAAGATTTGATTAGGATTTGATTAGGATTTGATTAAGATTTGATTAGAATTTGAATAAGATTTGATTAAGATTTGACTAGGATTTGATTATGATTTGAATAGGATTTGATTAAAATTTGATTAAGATTTGTCTAGAATTTGAATAGGATTTGATTAAGATTTGACTAAGATTTTATTAAGATTTGACTAGGATTTGATTATAATTTTTATTTTTTAGTATTTTAAAAGAATTTTTATTTTAATATTTTTTTAGAATTTATATTAATATTTCTTTAAGATTTTTTTATTATTTCTTTATTATTTCTTAAAAATTTCTTTAGGATTTTTATTGTATTCTTCTATAATTACTTAAAAATCTAATTAAATTTTTTAATGATTGAATATACTTATTGGTTTTTAATTGTAATTTTTACATAATTCTATTAGAGGTATTAGAACTTATTTTTGCTATTTTTATTTTATCTTCCTTAGCCAGATGCACAGTGCATTCTTAAGCAAGACTTCATGTTATATGACAACGTTGTATTTTGCCATCAATTCAAAGAAGAACATGTCATTCTTGAAGATCTTTATCTCTACTCCGTCGTCTTGAAGGTTGTAATAGTTGTAATATCTTGTCCGATATATTAACAAATGATAGCTTTTGAGTTGAATTTGTTGGTTGTTAATTATATTTCTCTCTAGCACTTGAAAATTCAAAAGAATAGCAAATAATAATATAAGATAGAATGAAATCTCTATTGAACTTATTTTTTTTTTTATATTAAAGATTTTTTTGACTCTTCATCTTGATTTTGATGGATGTAGTCAATAAAATATATTGACTTTTGCTGATATATTTGCTAGATTCTTGCATGGCTTGTATTATCAAGGACACAAACTAAATAGATGCATAAATTAATAAAATCTATGTCAAAGAAAAAATAAAAAAATAAAAAAATATATACATATTCAAGAAAAAATTAAAATAGCTATTGCCAAATATTGAAAAATATAAAAGATTCTTGAACTAGACTAAAAGCAAGAAATGAGTTGACAAGACTGAAAAAGACTTCACTTTTGTTTCTATATATACTACCTATGTAAGAGCTATGTGGCAACATTCTATAGGACCTCCAACATGAGTCCAATTTGCAAGACACATTTCAAACTTATAAGATAAGTTTCCTATATGTCTGCCATGTACTTAGCTTGTTCTACAAACTATTAATATGTGCGACATGTGGTAACTTATTAGCCAAGTTTTTAACCTATCAATCACATATAAACATATATAAAGATAAAATCACCTCTATTAAGCTTCTAAAAAGCTTTTTTATAAATCATTATCAAATTAACCTATTTTTATTTATCAATATTAGCTAGATAATTATTTAAATAAATTTTATATCTACGATATTATATCCTTTTTTAAAAATGAGTTCCACGAGGAGTAATGATTACATGTTGAGAAAGTTCAAAATGCACCAAATTGTATTTGTTACATACTTTAATCTTTGTTCCCTTGAAAGGTAGTTGATAGTCCTCCCAATCATTGATAATATTTTATATTAAGGTGGAAGGTCTATCCTATTATTTGATCATTCTTGAGGTTTTCATAAATTTCTTCAAAGGAAACATTTGGAACACCATCAGGAGGAGTTCCTATCTCTAAAAGTATTACCAAATATTGGGAGTGTCTTCCAAGGTTGTGATACCAAACATGTTGTATCTTGCCATCAATCTAAAAAAGAATATATTGTTCTTGATGATCTTTGTCTCTATTTTATTATCTTGAAGGTTATGATAGATATAATGTCTCATTTGATAAGTCAGCAAATAATGGTTCTTGAGATGAATTTGCTAGTTATTGAATTTCTATCTTTTTAACATAAATAAATTGAAGAAAATAACAAATAATGATATAAAATAAAATAAAACTTCTATTAAATCTACTTTGTTTTATAAGAAAGATTTTTGAATTCTTCATCTTAGTTGTAATGAATGTTGTTGATGAAATATATTGATTTTTGATGATGTATTTGCTAGATTTTTAAATCGTTTTTATATGCATTTACTAATATCATATCCGCACCAATGTATAAGATATTCCAGCTGATTTTGACGTTGTCTTAAATCTAAGACGTCTTCTACCTCAAATTCTTTATTGCTGTCCACTTCTATAAGAGGCGGTGGCATTTGTCTTCTTATTTGTATATTTATTGTCTTATATGACTTGAACAATTATATGTAGAATACAAGATGGATTTTCATAGATTTTGATAGGTGTAATTAATAAGCAATTGGATTAATCTATTCACAAATTAAAAATGGTACAATTCTAAAATAATCTGACTTGTTACATGGACAAATAGTCTTAGTATTACGGCAAAATAATCATATATTATTGTCCATGTAGAATTAAGGTTGTTTTTGGAAATAAATATTTATATTGATCTTTTGTTATTTTTGAGCTTTTTTTAATTGTACCTTCATTGTTGCATATAGCTCTGACAACCAATTTGCCAAATCTTTTGCCGTAAGATTATTAGCTTTTAAAAAGTCAAAAGTATTGAATCATGGATGATAACAATACTTGACAAAGAATGGAATTTGCTGAGTAGAAGAATGTACCAAATGATTATAAGTAAATTTTGCCAATGATAAAAGAATTATCTAATCATCTTGATGATAGTTGATGGTTCAATTTAAATATTATTCTAAAACTTGATTTATTCATTTTGTTTGTCCATCAGTTTAAGGGTAGAAAGTTAAAGATAATTTTATATCCACCTTTAATATTTTGAAAGAGATTTTTCAGAACCGTAATACAAATTGTATTTCTCTAAAGGCAACTAGCATGCAATATCAATTGGGAAGAAAAAACTTTAATGAATCAATTTTATTAGAGATTAAAAAATAATGTGAAGGATTTTTTATTATCACTTTTAGATCCACAATCGCTCAATAAAGCCATTAGACAAGCCATAAAATATGATAATGAATGTTTATTCAAACATTGTCAAAATCAACGTTTATGGACTTTAGCAAGATAATATACAATCTGACATATGCAGACAAAGACGAGGTTGTTGTGATCACGTCTTGTTATCCTCATGAAACTATACAAAAAATAATCGTAGACGAGCTAATATTTATAGTGAATAAAAGTACTATATACATGTCTACAATGCTTGATGAGTTAAAATGTGATCTTGGAGTAGTACGAGAGACAACTCTTGTAAATGCTTAAGAATAGATAATTGAAGAAATTCAAGAGTAGAATATCATAGTATAATTTTATTTTTATTTTTTTATCTAAAAGGATACCTTTTATTTTTAGATAAAGTTATCATTGCGGCATAATAAATGATATTTATTTGATTCTATATAGAAGTGTTATATTTTGTACTTAATATTATAAATCATATAAGTGTCATAGGTCTTACAGGTATAATAAATCCTACATGAGTCTGAATCATGTCTAATCTTGATACTATCAATGAAGAGATGTTTGATAACTTTTAAGAGAGTCTTAATAAGGCCTTCATTCAGATGAAATAACAGATATATGATGAATTTCAAGAATGCTTTGAAGAGGTTGTCATTCAGATAAAAGAATAGATATGTGATGAGCTGTAAGAATACTTTAGCAATATAATCAAAGATCCTCAAAAGGATAAAGCACAAAAGATGCCAATGTCAAATGTTTATTGTAAAGCAACACTTACCATAAGATCTAATAAGGAATTAAGATGCTCTTATAAAACAAAGGATAATACATCTTTATATGGTCACCATAAGAGATTAGTCACAGTCAATAAAAATGGTTCCTCGCAGCTACCTCCATGTTGTAAAGCAATAGTTCATAATGACACAATATACAAAAAATAGTGTGAGCATGCTGAAAAACAGAACTCTTCTTTCTGCACTCTTTATAAAAATTATTGTCCCAATAGCCCATATGCAATATCAAAAGCATTTATTACTTTCTAAGATGTAAATAAATCTATAAGAAAGCTTTGCAAAGCTCATGCATATCTCAAAAAATTCAACGAATATAAAATAGAAATACCAATATCTCTTGAGTGTATAACAGTACCTTCAATCCATCTAAAGAAGAATGAGCGTGATATGGAGAATCTAAGTAGAGGAATGAACCAACAACCAATAGAGCTGAGAATAGCTGTAAAAATGAAAGAAGGAGAAGACAAGATGACAAAAGCTACATTTGACCAACCACCTACTAAAGATAAAATAAGATTTGTTGAGGAGTTTAGAATGATTCTTTATTACAAGATCCAAGGCATCAAGTGTAGAATGGTTGCTGAAAGATTGTATCCAATATTGGAGGATGGTATTTATCAAAGTACGTAGAAAGCTATACAAAATATGATATCACAAGAAGAGTACAACTAATTAAAAGAGTTACAAGTTAAAGATCCTCATGTTTGTGAATAGAGTGATATATTGGACATAGGTGACTATTTTCAAAGAAGAGAGGTCTATAGAACACTATCTTACAATGAAAAGAAGATATTTATGCAAAAGAGTAGATACAATGCTAAATATGATTTGACTATAATTAAAAGAATTTTATTATTAGATTTCTAGATGCTACATTGACAAGCATTTTGAATTTATATTAAGAAGTAGAAGATACACAACTTGATACAGTATGTTTTAAACCTCTTGAGTGCAACACAGTACCTTCAATCCATCTAAAGAGAAAGAAGCATGATATGAGGAATCTAATTAGAGAGATGAAATAACAATCAATAGAGTTGAGAGTAGCTGTAAAGATGAAAGAAACAAAAGATAAGATGACAAAAGCTATACTTGACCAACCACCTATCAAAGATCAAATAAGAGCTACTGAGGAGTTTGGAATGATTCTTTACTATTATAAAATCGAAGATATCAAGTGTAGAATGATTGCTGAAAGGTTGTACCTATTATTGGAGCATGATATTGTACAAAGCGTATAAGAAGTTATATAAAGTATGACATCACAAAAATAATATAATTTATTAAAAGAGTTACAAATTAAACATCCTCATGTCTATGAATGGAGTGATGTATTGGACATAGGTGACTATTGTCAAAGAAGAGAGATCTATAGAGCATTACTTTAGAATGAAAAGAAGATGTTTATACAAAAGAGAAGATACAATGCTAAATATGATTTGACTATAAATGAAAAAATTTAATTATTAGAATTCTAGAAGTTACATTGACAAGTATTTTGAATTTATATTAAAAAGTAGAAGATACACAAATTGATGCACTATATTCTAAACATCTTGAGTGTATAGCAATATCTTCAATCCATCTAAAGAGGAACAAGTCTGATATGGAGAATCTAACTAGAAAGATGAAGCAACAACCATTAGAGTTGAAAGTAGCTGTAAAGATGAAAGAAGAAGAAGACAAGATGACAGAAGCTACACTTAACCAACCACCTACCAAAGATCATATAAGAGTTGTTTAGGATTTTAAAATAATTCTTTATTATTACAAGATCCAAAGTATCAAGTATAGAATGGTTGCTAATAGATTGTACTTAATATTGGACTATGACATTGTTCAAAGTGCATAGAAAGCTATACAAAGTATGACATCACAAGAGTAGTACAATTTATTAAAAGAGTTGCAAGTTAAACATACTCATACCCGTGAATGTAGCGATATATTGGACATTGGTGACTATTGTCAAAGAAGAGAGGACTATAGAGCACTACTTGACAATGAAAAGAAGATATTTATGCAAAAGAACAAATATAATACTAAATATGATTTGACTATAAATAAAAGAATTTTATTATTAAAATTCTAGAAATTACATTGATAAGTATTTTGAATTTATATTAAGAAGTAGAAGATACACAACTTGATGTAGTATGTTTTAAACCTCTTGAGTGCATAGCAATATCTTCAACCTATCTAAAGAGGAACAAGCATGATATCAAAAATCTAAGTAGAAAAATGAAGCAACAACCAATAGAATTGAGAGTAGCTGTAAAGATGAAAGAAAAAAAAGACAAGATGACAAAAGCTACACTTGACCAACCACCTATCAAAGATCAAATAAGAGTTGTTGAGGAGTTTGGAATAATTTTTTTTACTGTTACAAGATCTAAGGTATCAAGTGTAGAATGGTTGTTGAAAGATTGTACTCAATATTAGAAGATAGCATTGTTCAAAGCACATAAGAAGCTATGCAAAGTATAACATCATAAGAAAAGCATGAATTATTAAAAAAGTTATAAATTAAACATCCTCATGTCTATAAATGGATCAATGTATTGGACATTGGTGACTATTGTCAAAGAAGAGAGGACTATAGAACACTATTTGACGATGAAAAAAAGATGTTTATGCAAAAAAGCAGATATAAGGCTAAATATGATTTGACTATAAATTAAAGAATTCTATTATTAGATTTTAAGATATTACATTGATAAGCATTTTGAATTTATATTAAAAAGTAGAAGATACACAATTTGACGCAATATGTTTTAAATCTCTTGAGTGCATAACAATAGCTTCAACCCATTCAAAGAGGAATAAGCATTATTAGATAGAAAGAACTCGCCTTGAGAAAATATCAAGTTCCTAGCTGTTACTAGAATTAGCGAAGAATATGAGAGGAAGTCTTACAAGTGTCTTGTATACTTGTACAATATTTATTTAAGCTTCTCTATTATATTTGTATTATATTTGTTCAAATATAAAATATAATCCTTTATATAATATTTATAGAAATAAAAAGTGTAATTCTTTGTATAATACTTATAAAAATATAAAATATAATGTCTTGTATAATATTTATAGAAATATAAAATATAATCCTTTGTATCATATTTATAGAAATATAAAATATAATTTCTTATATAATACTTATATAAATAATTCTACAAATACTTTATATAATATTTATATAATATTTATATAAGTATTTAATATAAATATAAGTATATATATCTATATAGTATATATAAGTAAAGTATGTATATATTCAAGTATACTTCAAAATACAACCGCATATGAGAGATATAAGTTATACATTTAGCTGAAGCTATATAAATCACTAAAAATTCATCTATATGTCAAATCAAGCATGCTTATAATCTATGGAAAGCTAATAATATATTGTAAAATATATAAATTTTTCACAAAAAGAGGTCTTATTGTCTAAAAGTTATGGCTAAATGCAAAAGGTACTAAAAATTTTCAGCAAATACAAAGGCAACAAAGCTCCTCTTCACTTCAACCTTTGTTGTGGTTGCTTCCCTTCTCTAAATTAGACATGTAATAGCTTTTTAGAAAGCTCACTCCATTATCTGATTTATTTTAAAATTTTAAATGTATGCCTTTCAAACTTCAGATTTTATAGCTAGTTGAATCTACTCCTCAAACCGTAGTAACAATTTGCCCTCTTGACACTTCACGGCTTTTAAAACTTTCATAAAAGCTCCAAATGTATTGTTTTTTATTTTTGTGGAAAGCTCATATAAGCTACTATAAGCATCTAAAATATCAAAAAGATTGAAGAGATTGTCCAACTTGGGTGGTTGAACAAAGTCTCTGCCCTTCTTCATTAGATGGTAGCAGATCCTTTTCCACTCTCAAGCTCACAACTTTTTCTTTCCAACTTCAAATGCTACAAAAAATATCTTTATACAAAGCTAGCATAATTTTCCACACTTTGTTTAAATTTCACCAAAAAAAAGTCGAAATCAAACTTGTAGTGGCAGCTTGAAGTTTGTGCCATAACTTTTCAGTAGCAGTAGACTTTACTCCACTAAAACAAGTATAACTTTTTGCTTACAACTCCAAAATAAGCAAATGAGCAAGTTCTAGAATCTTCAAAACTCAAAGAATATATCTTTTAATTTTTATTATAAAAACTTCAATATCTCCCATGCTCTGGCTATCCAAAATTCGCATCTTCAAAACTATCAAATCCTAGGTCTAACAAGAAGAATATTCTTCCCTTTTCCTCCACATCAGTCCATGCCACGTCTACATGGGCAGCCAAAGTCCTATTGGATAGGCCCTATTTACCTCCATACTCTTCTTTCTTATCCCTTATAAGGTCTATGCTACCTCAAAATCAACAAGAAAGATAAAACAACCTTTATATTTCTTCTTAATACAAAAGAATCTATTTTTTGGTAAGAATAAGGTAGGAACCAAATAAATAGCCATCTTTATTCACTAATTAAATGGCTAAAATATATCCATCGCTTAAAATATTTTTTTAAATAGCTTTTAATATTCATACATAGACAATAAAAATAAATAAAAATAATAATATTTTTACATATTGTATATAAATATAATATGACAACGTGATATGGAGAATCTACTTAAAGAGATGAAGCAACAACCATTAGAGTTGAGAGTAGCTATAAAGATGAAAGAAGGAATAGATAAGATGACAAAAGCTACGCTTGATCAACCACCTATCAAAGATCAAATAAGAATTGCTAAGGAGTTTGGAATGATTTTTTATTATTAGAAGATCTAAAGTATCAAATATAGAATGGTTGCTGAAAAATTGTATCCAATATTAGAGGGTTGCATTGTTCAAAATGCGTAGGAAGCTATACAAAGTATGACATTATAAGAAGAGTACGACTAATTAATAGAGTTGCAAGTTAAACATCCTCATGTCCGTGAATAGAGTGATGTATTGGACATAGGTAAATTGATCTATAAATCACTATCTAACAATGAAAAGAAGATGTTTATGCAAAAGAACAAATATAATGCTAAATATGATTTGATTATAAATGAAGGAGTTTTATTATTAGATTTTTAGAAACTACAGTGACAAGCATTTTGAATTTATATTAAAAAATAAAAAATATAGAATTTGATACAATATATTTTAAACCTCTTGAATGCATAGCTGTATCTTCAATCCATCCAAAGAGGAATGAGCGTGATATAGAAAATCTAACTAGAAGGATGAAGCAACAACCAATAGAGTTGAGAATAGCTTTAAAGATGAAAGAAAGAGAATACAAGATGACAAAAGCTACATTTAACTAACCACCTACTAAAGATCAAATAAGAGCTGCTTAGAAATTTGGAATGATTCTTTATTATTACAAGATCTAAGATATCAAGTATAGAATGGTTGTTGAAAGATTATATTCAATATTGGAGGATGGTATTTATCAAAGTGCATAGGAAACTATACAAAGTATGACATCACAAGAGTAGTACGACTAATTAAAAGAGTTGCAAATTAAACATCCTCATATCCGTGAATGGAGCAATATATTGGACATTGGTGACTATCGTCAAAGAAGAGAGGACTATAGAGCACTACTTGACGATAAAAAGAAGATGTTTATGGAAAAGAACAAATATAATGCTAAATATGATTTGATTGTAAATGAAAGAATATAATTATTAGAATTCTAAAAGTTATATTGACAAATATTTTGAATTTATATTAAAAAATAGAAGATACGCAACTTGATATAGTATGTTTTAAACCTCTTGAGTGCATAGTAGTACCTTCAATCCATCCAAAAAGGAACAAGCTATAATCTAACTAGAAAGATGAAGCAACAACTTGTAGAACTGAGAATAACAATAATGATGAAAGAAAGAGAAGACAAGATGATAGAAGCTATATTTGACCAACCATCTATTAAAAATCAAATAAGAGTTGCTGAGGAATTTGAAATGATTTTTATTATTACAAGATCCAAGGTATTGTCACGGACGTAGAACAGGAACAAGAAATCCAAACAACGAATTCAAGAAAAATTGATAAGAGCTAGATTATATCAGATGAGTACAAGAACAACACCAGAGAAGTGAGCTAGAGCTCCAAGAGATGTATTGTGGAGATTGAAGAACTCTTCAGCCTCGACTCCATTATATATTCCTATCTAGGAAGCTTTTCAAGTAACTTCCAACAATTAGAAAGCTTCTCAAGCAACTTCTGTCAACTAAGAAGCTTCTTAAGCAACTTCCACTAATTAGGAAACTTTTCAAGCAACTCCGCTATCTAAGAAGCTTCTTCAGTAGCTTCTACCAATTGGGAAGCTTCTCTACCAGCTTGGAAGATGCTAGAAGGTCTTAAAGAGTTCTTGGATTGTTCTTGAATGTTCTAGAAGGTTCTAACAAGTATATTCTTGACATCACCTCCTCCTCTAGCTTCCAGGTCTCCGAGAAGCCATTTGAGATGTATACTCACAAACATAGAAAATCAAAAATTTGTCGCATAGTCTCTGCAATATATTCCAGCTGTCGTTCACGAGGCAGATGATTCATAGGCCCTTGTAGCCATCGACAATGACCAATACCTTCCACTTGAGACCATGCCTGAACTTCTATATCTTCATTATAGAAACGACTTGAAAATATCGCTTTACCACTACTTGCATGAGTTGGTTGTCACGGACACAGAATACGAAGAGGAAATCTAAACAAGAATTTCAAAGAAAACTGGCAAGAACTAGATTGATCAGATGAGTACAAGAGCAACACCAGAGAGGTGAGCTAGAGCTCCAAGAGATGTGTTGTCGAGACTGAAGAA
Organism: Physcomitrellopsis africana; assembly: GCA_036785485.1. Classification (NCBI taxonomy): domain Eukaryota; kingdom Viridiplantae; phylum Streptophyta; class Bryopsida; order Funariales; family Funariaceae; genus Physcomitrellopsis; species Physcomitrellopsis africana. The sequence continues at coordinate 3,674 of JAWRVF010000977.1, read as the reverse complement.
CTCTTCAGCCTCGACTCCTATATATATTTCTAAATAAGAAACTTCTTGAACGACTTCTAACAACTTAGGAAGCTTCTCAAGCAGCTTCTATGAATTAGGAAGCTTCTCAAGCAACTTCTATTAGCTAAGAAGCTTCTCAAGTAACTTCCACTAATTAGGAAGCTTCTCAAGAAACTTCCACTAACTGCTAATAGAAACTTCTAGAAGGTTCCAGGGACTTGCTTCTAGAATGTTCTAATTTCTAGAAGGTTCTAAGACTATGTCCCTAACATCACCCCCTCCTTTAGCTTCGAGGTCTCCGAGAAGCAATGTTGTTGTCAGTCAATACCAACGCAAAAAAATGAAGATCTGTCGCATAACGTCTGCTATGAATTCCAATTGTCTTTCACAAGGCAAGTGGTTCATCGGTCCTTGAAGCCAATGGTAGTGGCCCACGCCCTCAACTTCCGACCAAGCATGAACTTCCGTGTCCTCATTGTGAAACTGTCCTGCAAACACACCTTCTGGCTGACCATTGTAAGCAGGCTCGACTTCAAATACAATCACTAGCGATCGGTTACTTGGTATCCTCCGTCGTCGTCATGGTGCAGGTGGTTCTTCATCTCGAGGTTGCCTTCGTGAGCTAGTAGGTTGAGATGATATGATTGGCATGGTATCTATCTCTTGGCTATCCATGTCGAAAGACCAAACTATGGCTATCAGAAAAGATCTACTCTATCTTGGAGAAAATAACTACATCAACTATGAATTTTGGTAGTGTTCTCCCCTCCTTTTATGTTACTAGATGAGCAAGCTTCAGAATGAAGTTATCCTCGAACCGGCTTAGGTTTCTGAGGATATTTTTGATGAAACTCTTGTACCTTTTGCGGCGCATTGGCAAGATTTTCGGCTGGCTCCCATGTTCGCTCATTGATATCGTAGCCTCTCCAATGTACAAAATACTCCAATTTTCTCCATTTACGCCGCGAATCTAGCACCTTTTCTACCTCATATTCCTCGTGGTTTTTGATTTCGATACTAGGTAGCAAACTTTGCACTCTTCCAGGAAAAGACGATTCTTGATAAATCTCCAACAAAGAAACATGAAAGACTAGATGTACCTTCATAGTAGCTGGTAACTCCAGACAGTACGCCACTAGATTGATTTGCTTCAAGATGACAAATGGTCCCAACCTCCGGTAGTCCAACTTATCACACGGCCGCTTGGTCTTGATATTCCGTCGAAGTAGCCATACCTTATTCCAGTTTTGAAAATAGGTGCTTGATTTTGAAGTTTATTTGCGGATGTCTTATAAGACTCTTGAGCAGACTGCAATTGCACCTTTAACATAGTTTGAAGCTCTGATAGCTGCTTCACAAATCCTTCAGCTGCTGGGTTGTTATTCGTTGACAGACTTAACAAATCAAGCTTCGGATGGTACCCATAGTTAGAAAAGAATGGTGTTTGTTGAGTTGACGCGTGCAAGGTGTTGTTATATGCAAACTCGGCTAATGATAGATATGCGGCCCAATCATCTTGCTGATAGTTGATGCTGCATCTTAGATACTGTTCTAAAACTTGATTCACCCATTCCGTTTGGCCGTCAGTTTGAGGATGGAAAGCTGAAGAAAGCTTGATATCCACCTTCAATATTTCAAAAAGAGATCTCCAAAACTTTGATACGAATTGAGTTCCTCGATCCGACACGATATCATCTGGTAGGCCATGATATCGATACACATTGTCAAGAAAGAGCCTTGCTGTATCTTCACTTGACGATGTCTTCTTGCAAGGGACAAAGTGCGCCATCTTTGTAAGTCGATCTACCACAACAAAAATGCTGTCGAAATAATTCGATGGTGGCAGGTCTGTAATAAAGTCCATGAAAACTGAAGACCATGATCGCCGTGGAATTGGCAATGGCTGTAAAAGTCCATAAGGGCGATACCGAGGATTTTTACATCTTGAACAGATGTCGCAAGTGAGGACAAAATCTTTCACATCCTTCCACATTTGGGGCCACCAGAAATCTCGAGAAATAAGTTCCAAGGTCTTATTGAATCCAAAATGTCCCGCAGTTGGAAAATCGTGACGAGATTGAAGAACTTGGAGCCGTACTAGTCCTTTCGGAATATACAACCGCTCCTCGAAGTATAAAAGATCTCCTTCCACTTTGAACTTGTCATTATTGGCACGTTGCTTGATATCAACTACTATTGAATCTTCAATGGTCATGGTACATACCTATCAAGGACAAGAACTCAATAGAAGCAAATAAGTAAGTGAAAAAATTTTTCAAAGAAATATAACAAAATAGAAACAAGGTAGTGTATATATTAAAAGAAACTGGAATGGCTATTGCCAAAAGATAAGACACTAGAGACTCTTGAAATCAAACTAGAAACAAGAAAGGAGTTGACAAGAGTTAAGAAGGTTTTACTCTTATCTCTATTTATATTATCTACCTAAGAGCTAAGTGGCGACATTCTATAGGACCTCCAACACGTGTCCAATTTACAAGACACGTGTCCAAGTTGCAAGACACGTGTCGAACTTGCAGGGCAAGTTTCCTATATGTTCGCCACGTATTTAGCTTGGTCTTCAAGCTACCAACATGTGCGACATGTGGCTAACTTATTGACTAAGTTTTTAATCCAAAAGTCTACTATGGACACTTATAAAGTCAAAGCAGCGTCTATGAAGTTTCTAGGAAGTTTTTCTAAAGATATTATGGAATTAATCTTCTTTTACCTTCTTTTATCTAGTTCTATCCGATCATATAGGTAACTATGTATATGTCCATGACATTACCCCCCCTTTAAAGGACGAGTTCCACGAGGAGCGATGATTACATGTGTAGAAAGTCTAAGATGTGGCGAATAGTATTTGCCACATATTTTGATCTTTGTTCTATTCGAAGGTAATCACGGGTCCTCTCAGGCTCGATAGCGGCCCCATTCCGCGATCAGCGACGTCGTTATTCGATCATTGTCGCGGACCTTCATAACTTCCTTCAAACGTCACATCCTTACTAAAAAGTCTAAACGCCGCAAACGTAACCTGAACAAGGATGGCGTGGTGCATCTCTTCCAAGGTCGTGATACCAAACACGTTGTATCTCGCCATCTATTCGAGGAAGAACATGTCGTTCTTGAAGATCTTCATCTCGGCTGCGTCGTCTTGAGGGTTGTGACAATCGCAATGTCTCGTCCGGTAGGTCAGCAAATGAAGGCTCTTGAGTCAAATCCGCTGGCTGTTGATTCTCCATCTCCTTAGCGTCACAAAATACAAAGAAGCTATAAACAAGGATAGAAAGTTGAATGTTATCTTGCCTACATCTTGTTTCTTTTATAGGAAAAGTCTTCATCTTCGTTTCGATGGATGTTGTTGATGAAAGGTCTCCATCTTCCTCGCTGCATTCGCCAGATTTTTTGCTGGTTCCCATGTGCGCTCACTAATATCGTATCCGTGCCAATGAACAAGATATTCCAACCTATTTTGGCGCCGCCTTGAATCTAAGACTTCTTTCACTTAAAATTTGTCATTATTGTTCACTTCTATAGGAGGAGGTGGCACTTGTCTTCTTCTTGGTATGTTCACTGTCTTATATGGTTCAAGAAGAGACACATGGAATACAGGGTGGATCTTCATAGACTCTGGTAGGCGTAATCGATATGCAACTAGATTAATTTGT